>CAIGRO010082172.1:0-11165 GCA_903798355.1 Fraxinus baroniana | reverse complement strand
TGAGAGCTCTAAATGTTTTGATGCTCAAAATTCTGGTATATTTGTTTCCTAAAATGCACATCTCTTAGTGTCTGTGCGCGCAAACGTGTTCTTAATATTTGAGATAATAATGTTTTGCCCCCTTGCCCAACTAATCCTGAGTTCAGGATAATGCCGACCGGACCTCATCATTTGTCGTGCTTATAAATCTTTTAAGTCCTGTTGACCCGTCAAGGTGGCCGTCTCCAGCAGTGAATGAGTCCCCAACCTTGAGAAATCAGAAATTTTCAGATTTGGTAGTCAAATGTTTAATCAAACTTACTAAGGTGATTCTCTTTTCTTTTCCTTTCCTCGTGAAACTTGGTGGCTGCTGCCTTCTCTCACACATTTCACATCTTTCAGAAGTGTGTTGCGTCTTTCTTTTGAAGTAATATTACTAATACTTGCATGTGATAGGTTCTTCAAAATACCATATATGATGTTGATCTTGATCGTATTCTTCAAAGTATCCATATATACCTACAAGAATTAGGAATGGAAGAAATACGAAGGAGGTACCTCTCAAAACTTTAAAGATAAATGATAGGATTTTGTTCCTTGTTTTATGAGATACCTTTTGAGTGCTGTTCTGATTAATTTCACAATGTGTACTAATTAAATGTTTTAACTGCCCACTGCCAACATCTTTTGATGAATTAACAAAAGAGCGGGAGCTGATGACAAGCCACTTCGCATGGTGAAAACTGTTCTGCACGAGCTTGTTAAGCTCCGTGGAACTGCCATAAAGGGTCATCTTTCCATGGTCCCTATAGACATGCAACCGCAGCCGATTATTCTTGCCTACATTGATCTTAATCTTCAGGTACTTGTGGTAAACTCTTGATAATACTTTTGTTTCCCGCCTCATTTTTTCTCATCCTGTCTTCAAACAAAATTGAGCAGACCTTGGCAGCTGCAAGAATGTTGACCCCTTCTGGCCCTGCTGGACAAACTCACTGGGGTGATTCAGCAGCTAATGGTCCAGCACCTGCAACGCATTCTGCAGATGCCCAATTAAAGGTATTTATGCTTTCTTTAGCTCTTTTATTTGAATGTTTGATTTGTCCTGTCTAATTTGGTTTCTTTTGTCCATGTCCTGTCCTTGTATTACCGTGCTTTCTCAAATAAATTTTGTGGTGATGTTTGGATCTTACAGCAGGAGTTGGCTGCAATATTTAAAAAAATTGGTGACAAGCAAACTTGCACAATTGGTCTCTATGAACTCTATCGAATTACACAGTTATATCCTCAGGTAAATTCCATATATAACATCCATCCACAATAAGATTGAACATGTTTTTTCTTTTGAAATATTTTGGAGTCTGTATTTTAAAGGGTGTACATTTTATCACAGATTTCATTGACTAAATCTGGTTTCAGGTTGATATATTTGCTCAGCTGCAAAATGCTAGCGAGGCATTTAGAACATACATTAGAGATGGTTTAGCACAGGTCTGGATCTAATTTTATTTGTGCGTAGTTAAAGTTACAAATGAAACAATTTCTCAATATTTATTGTTAACGTCTTCTATTGCAGATGGAGAAAAATGCAGCTGCAGGAAGGACCCCTTCGAGTGTACCTCTGTCGACTCCTCCACCAGTGGCACTTGACCTCTCTCCAAAATACGGCCCTGTATCACCTGTAAATACAAATGATTCCAGAAATCTGAATGCTAAAGTTGAACCTACAAACTTTAGTTTACCACCATCTTATGCCGAAGAAGATAGGGCTACCAATACCATCTCTGCAAGAGGTCCTTTGTCAGATCAATCTGGTTTACAGCAGAATTTGGGGGAACTAAGAAGTGACAGGTTGTTATCCGGAGGTTAGTTAACCTGCAAATTGTTACTTGTTAGTGCATGTTTCTCATGCAGTATTGACCGAACTTAATAGTACAGTGGACAAGATTTTAACCATTATTCTTCCTTCATGATGACCATTGCTATCCAATCCTCCCTACCAAGCATGCATTTATCGTCTTTGTTGCTTGTGTTTCTTTGGGGAATATTTAACTGACAATATCACTTCGTCTGCAGTTTCAAGCGGTACATTAGATGCTATTAGGGAAAGGATGAAGAGCATCCAATTAGCAGCAGCTGCAGTGAACCCAGATACTAGAAGTAGGCCTTTGGTACCCATGAATGGGAATGTAACCCACGGACTTCCTGGTCATCCTTCTGTCACAGAAGGTGTTGGTACCGAGAATCCTATGCATGGTGGGGTCCTTCCCATGGACGAGAAGGCTCTATCTGGCCTTCAGGCTCGTATGGAAAGGTTAAAAACTGGGTCACTCGACCCTTTGTAGGCTGGGATCTGAGTCAGAGTATGATTCTTTATGCATCCTGGTAAATTATGCGGTATGATGCTAATTTTGTAATATGGGAGATACAACCGGGCTTATGCATTTTGAGCATTCGTACCTCCAGGTTATTCGCACGATCTTGCATAACAAATGCAGAACTTTGTTTCCTGTAATGTTGCTGCAGAGTTTGTGAGCTTAGTGATATAGGCGATGTGTGGTAAGACTTTATTTTGTTCATCCATATTTCTTGTATATTATAGTCATAACCTTGAGCTGTTTGGCGGCCGCCACGATTCAACCTCATGCAAAAGCTGTTAAATTTGTTAGTTCATAGTAACAATTCCGAATTTTGCTAGTCTCTCTCTCTCTCTCTCTCTGGCCATCTCACGTCTTCGACTTTACAGTTACTTGATCAGATATTACTTAAAGCTCAGAGTGGGAATATCTTCCACTATGTAACATCCTCGTTAAAACCATGAGTTGTTCATTTTTGAAGTGCGATTCACTTCCCTACTGTTCAATTACGTTAGGCTAGGTGTTGAAAACAAGAAAAATGGGCAAAATTAAAAAGGAATACTTATAAATGTGGTTTCACATTTTGATTCTTTTGCAAATTACTATTTGTACCAGACAATTCTGTACATTTAAAGTTTTATTTTCATTGCGAATTTCACCTCAACAACACCCCCACCCTCCCTTCAAAACTTCATTTTCTTCCCCGCCCCAAACCAAAACCCAGAAATTCTTATTGGTAGCTCCATGAGAAATCCTTCCAACAATCAATCACCAACACACAAAGGCAAGTAATATTTTGGCGAGCAACAAATCACACATTCAAGCCCAGGGACAAGATTGTCACGGAGTGATTAAACCCCCCAAAAATATGTAATACAAATCCTCGTACATTCAAACATAATTTATAATTTAAGCACTACATTACATCAGTCCAAATTTATTATTTTTTGCTCTTCCATTGTCATTTTTCGCACCCTTCAAAGAATTTGAGTATTAATGTTTTTTCATTGCCTAAAAATCAAAATTTCTGCAAAATGCAGTTTGCAGAAACCAAACTAAGGGTGTGTTTGACTCACATTATTTTAAAAGAATGTATTCTGGAATAATAAATTGATGGAGAATATGTGGTTGAAAAAGGAAAAATTATTAATGTGATAAAAAATATTCTTTTATTGAAGAATGTGTGGTTGAAAATGATTAGAAGAATGAAAATGAAAATTTTAATGTGTATAGCGTGAGCGGGAAAAGGCCGGCGGATGTAATGGCAAGTGAAGGGTCGATTTCTAATTGCAACTATGGGTTTTAAAGGTTGTCTTCCTCACTTCAAGTTTCATATAGGGATGTTTTCCGTAAATTCCAAAAGGTGGGGGTATTGTGTTTTGTGCCTATAAGCCTATTTTTTAGTATATTTTGATAAAAGTTAATAAAATCTTTAATCACATCTAGACTTCTCTATCCAGCAGAGGAGGTCCCATTCCTCTCTTACATATCTTTGAAAATCCATCCATACCCAATCCACGTTAGGTGACATCGACGTGACAATGTGAAGGACAAAAAAAAGTTAAAATCTTGTTTTCTATACTATCTAGATTTATTAGTATTACAAAAAAAAAAAAAAAAAAAAAAAATACAGTACATACTGATGGCAACTTGGATAAATTTACATAATTCTTGCATTAATACAAACACACACAAACGGGACATGCAATATAGCCTGAAGCTGATAATAAAAGGACAGCTTCAAACACTATACTTACAAGTTATATATATGATACGACAAGCCACATGTGGACATGGAGATTAATTATAGAGGTGTAAGCGACAAATGATATATGTACTCTCGTGACATATTGGGCAGAGTGGATCGAATAATACTGTATAGTATTAATTAAAGAATTAAACGAATCCACGAGTACAGCATACCAAATACTCGTCTAAGATTAGAGTAACCATCTGCAAGATTGAACTTGATCGACTTCTTTAAGGTTTGATCTCTGTATCATCCCATGATATATTGATAAGATCAGCTGAAGTTAAAAAATCGATATCATTCCAATTATTCCAGTAGTAATTTGACACGTCTGTACTTGGACCTCCCCATGGAAAATCTATGACAGTGCTGCTTGTGCTTGGATTGACAGTTGTAATTACAGTGCTGCTTGTGCTTGGATTGACTGTTGTAATTGTTGATTCCTCCGTCGCGTCGAGGCAGTTTCCGGCGGGGATTAATAAAGATGATGAATCAATGTCAAAAGTGCTTAAACTTGAGAATTGAAATTCTGGGTTTTGATTCTTTGGTGCTGATCCGTTGTTTCCAGTGAAAGATTTCCCTGAAAAGCTGCTAATGTTATCGGCGGTAACGAAAGCACCAAAGGGAAGAATAGATGAGGTGGAGGGGTTGGTGGTGGGATTTTTGGTGGCTGCGCCGCTGGCTGTGGTGGTGGAACTTGCATTTGATGTCTTGAGCCGTTTGTTTTTCCGGCCACCGCCGACAGGCACATTACGTAGAGTGCCACCTTTAGTCCAGTGCCTCTTACAAGCTTTACAGAAATGGCGGGGTTGAGATTTGTTGTAATTATTGTAATAACAGAACTTCGTGTTCGTTGAGTCACACCTTGGACACTTCAAAGGCTCTGATTGTTGGTGGCTCCGCCGTGTAGGTGGCGGCGGTTTTCGCAGCTCCGCCCCGTCTGATTGCACCAAACTTTGGGTCCAAGTACTTACACCCATAACAGAATTCAAAAAAAAAAAAAAAAAAAAGGGGGACCAAGATTGATATATGAACAAGATATCGAAGGGATCAAACGAAGAAGTACTAGGAGAATTTAATTCTCTTATAAGAGAATGTAAAATGTTTTAATGTCGGATATTATATCTACATCTATGTATCTATCTGTAACAACGACAATCACTCAAGGTTGAATGGTCCAGAGGGAGAGGGTGTCAATTATATAAAATAATTATGCCACTTTGTTTCCCTCCCTCTATAATTTTATATGAATGTATCTATAGTGCATGGAAGAATATTTAAGTGCAATTTTAAATAATTTGATTTATTGGGTGGGCTAATAATTTATTTATTTTATATATAACGCGTGGAAACCGACATGTGATTTGTGACAAAGAACTAAGAGGTTGTTGTTTGATAACGTTTTAGACAAAAGTTCTAACAGATTTTGATAAAAGTATTAGAGCACCGTTTGGTGGGGATTAAAATTAGATTTTTAATAGATTATGATAGAAGTTTTTAAAATGTGCAGTTGAAAAGATGTGATTAATATTGATTGTTTAACTTTGACATGAATTAAAATCAGATTTTAATCCAGACCAAACAGGGGCTTAGATTGTATGTTTAAACATTGATAGAAATTGCGAATACGATTAAATGTTCAATTAAAATTATTTGTTGACTTTGAACCCGTTTGTCGACGGGTGGAAGCCACTGCGGCTAATGATTATATAATTATTTTAAAATATTTTGTTATCATGGGTTTTGCACTTTAGCTTAAAAATAAATACATAGATTGAAAATTTTACCTTGTGCGACGTGTAACATACAGAGAAGAATGGGAGTGAGTACTAGGATCCATGGTCCGATTCGGATTTTTGAGTACGCATATGTTTTGTCGGTGTAATGTCTGCTATTGATTGGATATCCTAATAGAGTTAAAATAAAGGTGGTGTAAGTATATATTGCTAATAATAATAAAAAGAAGAATTTGTTAGTTGATTATAGGGTAAATTACAGTTGTCAACACGTGATTCCTTGTGATTAAAGATTGTGATCATCCTATGGGCCAATCCGTATCATATATTACATGTAATCACATGATGTTCAACTTGGTGTGTTCATTGGCTTGGTGAATGTTTGGGTTTGCCTTTTTTTTTTTTTTAATCTACTCTAGGGAGAAGCCACATGTTGGTTTCTTTTGTAGAAGTGAAGTAAAGATGCACAGCCAAACATGCTCGTTTGTGGTGTGGTGGGGGTGGGGTGTGATGACATACCTTGTGTTGGTATTAAATATGTAATTGAATAATATTGTATGCGTGTTCGATCTAATGTTGGTCGCTCTCGTTCATTGTCACAATTAGAGGCCATATTTCTAAATTTGAATAGTCTAGGAGATGTCTTGGATCATGCTTCGTGTAGGTTGTAGGGATGGTTGGTCAACCTCGTACACCACCATTAGTTGTTATACTAGGGCCGAGCACACGACGATAGTCAAGGAGCACGCGGTGTTGGAGTTGAAATTGTCAACTTTTTTGTCCGACCCATTGTGGATGTGCATCATCTCGTAGGTGTTGTCGAGGATAATTTCGTGAAGATGGGGTCACCATAACTAAGCCCTTATTCACGATGTTGGTGCTTCGACGAGGACAAAGGTATAATCGAAACAATATTGTAACTTCATTTGCTTCTTTAATCAAGTCATATCGTGAGTATAAATGCACTAGGACTAACAAATTAATTAAATCATTAAATAGCGCAAAAATTAAGTATTTCGTCAATCGCATTCAATCATATCTAGCCCCAATTTTAATCCAGTAAAATGATGATTATTATTGAGAAAATGAGTTTTGAAATAATGATCTTTTAAAAAAAAAATATGATTAAAAAGTTGGAAAAATTTGGGTTTACGTGTAAAATATTTTATTATGTGAATGTGTGATTACAAATGAGTGAGAAAAAAAAAAGTTTTGATTAGGTTGTCAAACACGGCATAATGTTACGCATCAAATGTAATTATATATCTTATAATGTGGGACCATTTATTTTGTTGAATATGATCTATGAAGGACATATCGACTCAACAAATGTCACATTAATTGTCACTAGTCATTTCTTGAATTCTCATCAACGGTGCATGGAGGCCTATCATGTAGCCATATAGGTGTCTGGAGTCGGCATTATAGTCACCACGAGAATCATTATGATTATGGGGACAATTTTGATATAACTATACAAAACAGTTGATATAATTATACAAAACAATTTCACGAAAAGATGGCTTCATTGATTTTTACTCAAAAAGAAATCCACAAATGTCACGTCAAAAAGTTATTGATCAATGAATCAAATGAAACAACTTATTCTCAATAGCATTAATGAATTTCATAATTATTTGTATACAAATCTGATTGAGCCTACAGTAAATATGATAAAAACTTTTCACTATTGACGTGATAAGAGAATCTTACTTATGATTCTCTATAACAGTCATACATTCAGAGAACCAGACTTACGATTCTCTCTGTTATATCAACAATGAAATGTTTTTATCCTACTCACTGGTGGAAGGAGATCGATTCTATATTTACTGTTTAGATATAATATTATCAAGAAATGTGTTGAAAATGGGTGAGATTGAATTCTCGAATAGTGAGAGATTTTAACCATCACCATTTCAAAATCAAAGAAGTGATCTTATAGTATAATACTCTCTATTTCTTCACATGGAACAACTTAAAAAGAGGAAAAATTAAGTCGATATTCTACGAAATTAACGATTTGTTCTTGACATTCGTGCATGAATCAATGATTCTTGACGATCAAGTGTTCGGTATTCTTGCGAAGAATCAACAAATATTTAATTCTTATAATTTTTCGTTTCCGCTTGCATCAGTGTGTCGGCTGAGTAAAGTCGCTTTTAGTAAATATTTTATATACAATTAGTCGAAACAGAATATTTGTTGGACAGGATTAATTAAAGTCTTAATTTATGCTAATTGATTTACTCTTGCACGTGCATTCATAATTTGCTGGCTCCTTTCCGTTGCCGGCGGAATAAGCTGTCTTTCGTTTACCATCATATCCGTCGAAAATTTATTCAAAAATGCTGAATGTTCCATCTTTTTGTACATTTACTTTGACAGTCCCCTCACATGGGGGTGGAACCCGAAATTTTTAAAATTGTGGCCTCCATCCCCTATGTAAGGAGACTGTAAAAATAAATGTACAAAAAGATTGTACATAAGAAATTGTTTAATATGCACTCAAATTATGGTACACACGCCCTATTTAAATTAGTAGGTTCAGCCATTGAGTTATCTATTTTTATTAAATCGCCAAAGCATGCCTACATCTATCCCTCCTAAAATATAGCTCGAAAATTTTGTTTTATAATTTATCTACTTTTATCAAAAAATAATAAATAGCAACAATAAAAAAAAAATTGGGGTCGTCTATGTAAATTTTTTTATTTTTTATTTTTGACATGCGTGATTTATATATTTGCCATGCTAATTGGAATGACTGGCAAGAAGACAAAATTGAAGGAAATACATAGGAAAGTAATTAGTATGGGAGTCGAGTACGAAGAAGATAATGAATGGGAACATCGTACAAGTACAAATTCTATGAAGTTAAGTGTAAGTATTGGTTAGAATTAATCTATTTTGTCAGAAGAAATTGTTCAAAAATAGTGTCAAAGATGAGTTGGAGGGAAATGATTAGATGAAAAATCTGACTATGTTTTAAACTGTCCAATAATAGAATGACATGTGATATTATATAAGTCGTTATGTAAATGTTGATATACATGTAGCAAAATTGATTTTAGAATTATATATATATCAAGCCAATCATATAATTTCATTTTTAATTAAACCTATCACATAATGACACATAAACTGGTGCTATATTATTCTTCAAAAATAAACGGTGCTTATATTACACTTAAATAAATACTTCCTTAATTTATTCGTATTAATGGAAAATAACTAGACGACATATAACTCTGTATATTTACTGCTTGGAGAATAGACGAGATGAAAAAAGATGCACACTTTTATATACTTGCTTAATTAATACCCAGATTCAACTAAGCATCTCATAAAGCAAATGTTTAAGTTCAAATCATACACGACGTGATAGAAATCTGTAAGGAATAAAATGAGTAAAAACTCCCAAAACAAACAATACATTTAATATAACAACTTGATCGAGAGACTTGGGTCATTACAACACGCACCAGAAATCATCTTTTTATGGACAAGTTTCGAATGAACATCCAAGCACAAAATTGAGTCTCGAAGTATTTATAAAGGCCAGTTCCCAGGTTTATACCTTAATAATTTTGTACCGTCAAGTCACGAGTCATAAGGCCATCGGAGCCATTTTAACAAAAATGACTATACATACACTAGTACAATTACAGCCTTCAAATTTATCTCAGACAAGAACGGGAAGCACTACTCGTAAGCATCCTCCAGATGGCATCTCCAAAAGTTGCATAATATCCAAAAGCACCTAAAACTTGAAATCTTTCTTCTTCGACTTACCCACTTTTTTCCTGCATCTTCCGTTTCCTTTTATTCGCGTTCTGGATGAATTGCATAAAGTTTTACATATATTCATCCATGAAAAGAAGGAAAGGGAGAAAAAGAACTATAGACATGATATAGAAAATGCACAACTATGAAGTACACACCTCGGCAACCATGTCGCTGAAAATCTGAAATCCTCCTTCTGACTACGTATCTTCTCTTCTTCTCTTGCTTCCTCGTATCTGGGAAAAATACAGGACATTAGAAAAATGAATGCTATAGGCTTAACCCGACCAATCAAACATTATATACAAGGGACTCCACTTACTTGGCCTGTAAAACATTGTCCATAAGTTCCAACTCTTCTGGTGCCAATGTGACGTCAACTCTGTTTGATTTCTGACCTCTAAGCAAGTCAACCTAACACCAGATAAATAGTGGAAGTGACATTATCAAAAGCCTATCGTATGGACTGGCAACAGATTAAAAACTTGAAACATCAGTTCCTAGTAACATATCGTCAGTGGCTTCTGAGGCTTTGAACATAGATTGCAAGTGCAAATTATTTCTAGAAAAAAAATAATGGAAATAGAAAAGTATTTTCATTCACAACTCCTCTTAACACAGAATTTTAAGCTTCTTTGAATCATGACTAAAGTCATTTGTAGAAAATGCAGAAAACAGTTGTCCGACTAGTTTATCAAGCCATCATGGGTTCAAAATAAAACAGTCCAACCAACCGTATCAATCATGTGGTACGAACCGTCCAAATGAATTCAAATCCACATTAAAATAGCCAAAAATGAAGCCATAAATAGGATTGCTGACATTTAAATATTGAGGTGAATCCATTCCAACTAATTAATTATTCACCCACATCAACACAGTCATTCCCATGCACTTATACGTATAACTTAAGGCAATTGGCTCCATTCTATAGCCTGTGAGTGGCAAGATCACAAAAGTCAACTAATATGATTTACCCGTGTAAAATCTGGAAGAGTCGAAGCTCTTCCATTTGAGCGGAAATTCTGTTTAATGGTGCGAAGAAATGAGAGGTTCATCCTTCTACAGGATGACCATCTTCATGGTGAGGACCAAAACAGATCGAGGGGAAAATGGAGCTAATCCTAGCTCTTAACAAAGTGTCAATACCCAACAACCCGTATCACTGATTTCATTTTAAATAAATAAGCAATTGATCGTATGGATCTCTTAAATGGAATACTGAAAATAAAACTCCCTTACCCTTTTAGCACCTGTCTTATCCTGTGTACCCGTGTTAATCACATAACAGTAGGAGAAAAGTGGAAGAAATTTCAGTTAAAAACATAAATTCGGATTTCCAAAACAAATCTCAAATTTGTTTAAAGAAGCCTGATTCACATACGTGTGACTTGTTCCAAGCAAGGTTCCAGGAGCTATCTTTTCTTTTTTTTCTTCAAGTACCTACATATAACAAGAAACAGACATTATGTGCTCCAGATATAGAGAGGAAAATTTGATTGGGAAGAGAGTAATGTCAAATGATGAATTCGCTTGATAGAGAGGCTTCTCAGGTTC
>CAIGRO010082170.1:0-20530 GCA_903798355.1 Fraxinus baroniana | reverse complement strand
GAAGAAGCAATTATATTGATAGTTTCAAATCAGGGCAAGGTACAAACACAGAATTTGTTCAAATTTAGCAGCTTAAACCTATGACAAAAGAGAAGAAATAACACTAGGTCTCCAATTTTGCAAAATCTAAGGAATATATATCAGATGACATAAAAATAGATGGAAAACAAAGGACCAAAAAAGAAGATAAGTTCCTTATATATTCTATTGAGATTCTCTCTCTNTTTAGCAGCTTAAACCTATGACAAAAGAGAAGAAATAACACTAGGTCTCCAATTTTGCAAAATCTAAGGAATATATATCAGATGACATAAAAATAGATGGAAAACAAAGGACCAAAAAAGAAGATAAGTTCCTTATATATTCTATTGAGATTCTCTCTCTCCAAAATAAATGTTATGAAACATTATCTACCTTAGGATTAGCTGAAGTTGATTTGACTAGCTGTTCTGCATTGTTCACCTTGGGATCAGGCAAAGGTGTTTCTGATTTCATCCTAACATTTGATTTATCCACAGCCATATTACTATGGTCACTCACTTCGACTGCAACAGGTGCTTTTTGAGTGTCATTCTTTCCTTCGGGACCTTCACTGTCCCTGGGTCCGTTATCACTGATGCTCATTGAACCCATTCCCTGCTCACAGGTGGAATTTTCAACCTGAGAGAAATCTAAAAGAAATGACCAGACTGAAGAAAGTTCGGCAGCTGAAGGGCAGCCAGAGAAACAATTAACCACTTGTCTCTTGTGCGCAGGACTTCCATTTGAGCTCGGATGCCCCACCCAATCACAATCCTGACAAAGAGACTTCCTCTCCTCAAAACATCGGAAAAAAGCCGGTTGAGAGTTGCATCTCTCACACAGAAGTGTCCGTTGATGACGTCTTGAGAGGGCATTCGCTGAATGGACATTACGGTCACAGGACAAACACAAGCATGCTGCATCCGAGCGACAATATACAAAGGATCTCTGTTCCCCACAAAAATCACATAGATAACCCATATTTTAACTACTTTTGAATTTTTCTTCCAAGTACCAACTTGTACTGATTCAAACCAACAAAGTGCAGGTTTTGAACAGATAATTTAGAGCATTTTTGCACAGAGAGAACCAGTGGCTGTTGTGAGCTGAAGTCTGCATTAACAGAAAAAGGAAATCAATATTCGAAAACAAGAGACTATGCATATTACAATTTTTCAAGGGAAAAAAATTGTGCATCACTGCAACTTGAATCTATATGAAAGATATGGAAAAGAAGGCCGTGGCGAAAACAAAACGCTATTCACCTTGCCTAAGCAGAACAAAATGGCTTTTGCAAGCTAGAATTTAACAAATAAATCCCAGAGCCTCACAGAATAAATTCTATCGGATATGCACGCATTTTAATTATAAGAACAAATTCTTTTGCGATATACACGCAGAACAACACAACGAATAATTATATAATTAGGGATGCCAAACTATTCAGACTGGGATAAAGAATCCAGACAAGAGTGAATAATCTTAAACAACTACAATTCTTTTATTCCTAATCATCACTAAACATACAAAAAGATAACTTTTCAACTGGGCAGAACTCAAATCATTAAAAAAAAAAACTGTAAAGTCATTATTACTATTATTATTTTTATAAATTTCAAAAAATTGGGAAAAAAATGCAGTACACCTTAAGAAGAAAATTCAAACATCAGCTCAAAACACAATTTATAAAAATTCCAGCTAAATAATTCATAAATCCCGATGTTTACCAAAAACAATAAAAGGAAAATTCCAAGTAATCATCACCAAAAACAAAAAACCAATTTCTCTAAATCTACAAATACAAATTGAATTCTCCAAGAATCCAGATCGTTACATAAAAAAAGACCCTTTTCCAAGACGGAAAATAAAATAAAATACTTTACAGTAAGCAAAGTATAGAAGCCTTTTCTGCAGCTTTCATTCACAAATGAAACCGTACAGACAGAAAAAAAAAATATCAAACCTTTTCAAGAATCTCTCTCTCTCTCTCTCTCTAAGAAGTTGAAGAAGATGTATACTCTGTGGAATTCTTGGGTTATAACAAAGAAATAATAAATTAGTTCGAAAAAGTGATGAAAGTGTAAGAGAGAGAAAGAGGGAGGTGGGACCCTGTCGCTATCATGAAAAGGAAAAGTTAGGCCCGCACTTTTTCCCTATTGCTCTTTGTGCCCCGACTAAAATATCTTTTCCTTCTTAAGATATTTTCCTCTTTAGTTTTCAATTTGGCTAAAGAATAAAAGGGTACAAAATTTTGGGTCTTTTTCGAATATTTGGATTTTTGTTCAATGTCCAAATCAAAACAAAGAAAAACAAGACAAAATAATATATTATATTATTGGGTTCTATTCAATGGTACGTAGCAAACAAATATGCCCTTAGAGTGCATGAAAATTATCAATTAAATATGTTTGTCGATTTAATTTAATTTAAAAAAATTTATACTTATCCATTTTAGTAATGGGTAGGAGAGAGGGAGAGAGAAATATAGTGAATTATCTAGAAAATTAAAAATGTATTTCTGTCTAAAGAAAATGTTTACCTTGTTCGAGGAAAATATCGTTGAAAATTATTTCTCATAGAAAAGAGTTAATCAAACACTCCAAAAGTAGAAATTTAGGTGGAAAATTAATTTTTTCTATGGAAAATAATCCGAATTTCGCATTTCATATTGGATAGTCTAAAGAAAAATTCTAGCTAAAAAATCAAATATAGCCACTAAGAGCATCTTCAATTCCTTCCGTTTATTGCAGTCTGTACGGTGTTGAGATATACAGTCTTTCAAAGAAAATGACATTAAAACTTATAGCCTCCAATTTAATATCACGCTCCAATTTAAGAAGACGAGTAGCAATATCAAGCTCCAATTTAATATTTTTACATGAAAATTCTCTTTACATGAATGATATCGTTAAAATTTAAAATAAGTCACTTATGCAATATAACAACGTAAAAATAACAAGCCAAACATTTAATAATCTCGTAGTTTGAAGTCATGGCATTCGGTAGAAAACGATGCACATTGTGGTAACGGCGTGGGAGGATGGCCTGCGTGGCTACGATGACTACAATAAATATCCATCGATTCATGTGTATACGTATTTTTCAAGTCAATTTCATGACATGATTTCTTTATGGACGCGTGAAAAATCTAGTATTCTACATCATATCTTGTATTTTAACGTCAATTTTAGTAATTATCAGTGACATCTATACGAGTTCAAATATATTAAAAAAATGAATTATAAATCTATGTAAATATAAAAATAATTTCTAAAATCAGAATGTTAAAAAAAAAAAAAAAAATCAAGTTTCTTTCCACTTTTATCTCCTTTTTACTTTCTGTTCTGATCAAGCATAAAGCGTAATTTAATTGTAATAAAAGGACACGTGGCGGTAAAACTGGAGAGTAAGGTACGAGAAAAGTGAAGTACCATAAATAATTTAATAATAATTAATAAAATTAGTGGTTTTTTAAGATAAGGCATAAACAAGACACGTCACACGTGAGATGCAATCCGCGAAAAGGAGATAAGTTTGTTAACTTTATTCCACATTTGCCCCCTCTGTTTACCTTATTTACAAAACCAAATGGGAATTTTGCACAAATGGGTTTGTTGATCCATGATAGTGACGGCAAAGGGACAAATAAATTCTCAACATGACGGGTATGGGGCCAGGACAAGGTTAAGAAATCAGCCCGATCGGAGACTAGCTGAGGACGAGGATCATAGTCAATAGAAATTTCAAATAATGCATCATATTGTAATAGATAAAATAAATAAAAACTTGGGCTAATAGGGAATTGAGGTCGCACCCGCTTCATCTCCGCCTAAGTGGGAGTGTGATGGGGAGAACCCCACGTGCAGTTATGATGATGGGGGGAATGGAGTCCCCACTCTGTTGCCACTCCCAATTCACGAAATCGTGAACTTAGTTCCTACCCTTTGTGCAACATGGCATCATGGATAACAACTGTCAATGCTAGAATGTTTGATCGTGACTTTCTTTTGTGCAGCAACCTAACTACGATGAAACTTATTTCTACGTTTCATTTTATTCGGATAATTTATTGCCTACTAAACTACTTCTATTTGTTTAGGACGAAAATACAAGCAAGCAAGAAGCTTTGCATAATTAGCACATTAATGCTTGAAGATGTGAAAGGGAGAATATATGTTAGGTGATGGAGGAGTAAATCCTAAAATTCTATAGGTTATGATTTTCAAAGCAGTAGTTGGAGTCGAAATGATTTTGACCAACACAATCGCAAATGGGAAAAGAAGTTCTGGTGGATGACCATTTTCATTATGTGGGTCGAATAACTGGTGACATGACTAAATCCTTGTTTGGTAGAGTTTAAAATTCGTATTTTAATTTAAGTTAAAGTCAACAATTAATTTTAACGATATATTTCATAGATTCCAAAACTTTTCAACGACACATTTCATCAATTTTTATCAAAATCTACTAAAAATTTAATTTTAATTCTTACCAAACATGAGCTAAATATTATTTATTTTTTCCAGCACGTCAATGCTGAAGGTTGGGCTTTGTTGGTTTGAGGAAGGGGTCTAATTTTTCTCTTTTTCTTTTTATTTTGAGGGTATAAATGTCTTTCAATTCAACTATATGTCGTGTATCACATTATATAGTTGAACTGAAATACACTTGTACATGACTTTTAACGGACACCGAACACAATGTCTTTAAGGACTAATAGCACACAAAAACAATGAATCACGAGGGTCATTGCCTAGAACAAAAGAATGGGGAGTGATTTCACATGAAAGCCATAGGTTGGGGACAATTTGTGCAAAATTCCCAAACTAAATTTAAAAAGCAACAGATATTTTGAAAAGCTAATGCTTGAAGTCAATAAGATCTGTCTCACGTGTCATACAAAATATCCTACAAAAAGGAGATCATTACAATTTCTTTGCATATTTTACTTTTTAGAATATCTATAAATTCAGGATGGTAATAATGTACGTAATTGTGACACGATAGTAATAATGTAACCTAATTGTGACACGTAAGAGAGAGAAAGCAAAAAATATCTGAATTTCTTTTCTTTTCATTTTTTCTCTCTAGTTTATGTCACGATAGATCGTTTTCAATAAAAATCCCCAAATTTTACGCAGTCAAAAATGGATTAAGATTCTTTATTTTAAAAAGTCAGCTCTTAAAATTATGCTATAAAAGATTCTTTAAATTAACATTTGAAAATATAGAGCGAGTTTGTTCTCCAAACTCACTCTGACACTCAGCAAATAAATGCATTTAAAATATTTCAATTTTCCATGAAAAAAAAAATAATATAGTAGTTTGAAAGAAATTGAGTGAAAAATAAAAATAAAGAAAACAATAAATATTTTTTTAGAGTAACAAAATTGTATTACATATAAAGAGTGTATTAAAAAAATTTATTCTCTAAATTAATAGACATTTTACGAATTGTTAAAGATGCTTTTTTAAGGAGTTGTATTCGATTGAGACTTTTGAAAATTTTGATGGATTTTTCTTAAGTGATAACTTATGTTAATTTTATGAATTTTTTACAAATTTATATGGAATTAGTGGGAATCTTTTCTAAACTTTTATAAACTTTCAATTAAAACTTTTGGAGACTTTTGTAAAATTCAAAAGATTTTTGAAAACTTCCATTTGAGATAGAATTTATATAGATATAGTGTAATATTATGAAATTATCATATATGAGGTGATGATTCTCAGTTGCTCACCATTCCCCATTCTCATTCATTTCCCCCCATATAATAAAAAATGAATACCTTAATTAATTAAATAATATTATATATATAATAAATTTAATACTCAGCATTATTAATATAATATACCTTTAAAAAAATTAAAATATATATTTAAATTTAATTATAAATTAGTCTATATAAAATTTTATAATTTAATTAAAATAAATATTTTTCAAAAAAAAAAATGAATGAAAAAAGAAAAAAAAAATTATAAGAATACAATTCAATTTTTCATAAACAAGAGAGAAAAAGAAAAATAGAAACTAATATAATCAATAGAAAAAATAAATTTTAATTGTAACTCTAATATTCGTAAAAGAGAAAAGAAAAGAGAAATATTAAAAAAAAATACACATTAACTTTTTTTTGTTTTATGTAAAAATCTCTCAAAATTTTGTAATTAGTGATAGACAAATTTAGAGATTTTATTTTAATACTTTCTGCTTAAAAGTTAATATCATTGAGACTTTTATAAATGTTTTTAAAAGTCATAAAAATTTAAACATCCTAAAAATTAGAGATTTCTAAAAAATTTGAATTGAATACACCGTGACTTTTACAGACTTTTTAAAAGTTTACAAATATCTTAATTGAATACACCAATACTTTTAAAGAGTCTCCAAAAATTTACATTAAATATCTCAAAACTTTTTAAATCTCAAAAAATCATTAAAAATCTCAATTGAATACACCCTCCTAAAATTGGATTAAAATCACTTGAAGAGACTCTAAATCCCTCAACACCGTGATTTTTGTGGGTTGGTTTAAGGTTGAGAGTGGGGTCCAACAAGTCATTTGCAAATGGGAAATTTTACCCAAAATAAAATCGAGTGGCGCCCAACATAAAATAAACCGTGTGTAAATAATTTTTAATAAAATAGAGCGTTGACTTTTTAATAATTGATGAAAAGACTTTTGAGGTTCGAAAGTTTTCAATCACCCTTTATTTATAGAAATATAAACATTAATTATTTTAACTTTACGGGCAGAACGAAATTTTTTAATTATTTTTCAAAACTATCGCACAATGGTTCTCCAGCACAAAAAGTATTAGATAACGTTGTAAGTGTAGCAAAGTTATTTTCATGTTTCATCTCCTTAAAAGCTAGGTGTCGTGGCAATCATAAACATGTTCATCAAACCACAACAGTTGTTTCTCTAATGAGGTTCTGTCGAATAACTTGCGCATTTGAAGCTCGAAGAACTTCGGAAACACACTTGCATAGCCGGAAAATCCTCATATACCCATTGCTTACCTTCTTAACTGCATCTCTAATTTCAGCTAATGGTGGTTCAGACGATGAATATTGTGAGCTGGAGCTGCCAAATGAAATGGAAGTGCAAATTACTATGCAATAATACCATCAGAGTGAGTGTTACAAACTTACAAATAAACATAAAACTGCATAAATGCGAAAATACATTTCAACTTAACCTAAATTATTCCCATCAAGCATAAGTTAATAGCCTCCTCCGAAAGCATGTTTGGGAAGTGCTTATTAAAGGGTTAAATTATAAAACAAATAGAAACGAATGGTGAATAAGTGGATGATATTTGTGGGCCTTTCAAAATATGTGGATAAAACGTGATTAATTGTTTATAAAAAGTTTATAAAGATGAACTATTTATGATTATAGTGAATGCCAAGTATGCCAGCCACTGGTGCATGCTTTAGCACACAAGATCACTATGATTAATATCAATCTAAGAGATGAAAGCAACAATCCACTTGGTGAAAATGAAACAACTTGACCCCCTCCGTCTACGGCAACCTTAGTAGTCAAAATAATAGCACACAAGATCATTGTGATTAATGTCGATCTAAGACATGAAGGCAACAATCCACTTGGTGAAAATGTGACAACTTGACCCCCTCCGTCTACAGCAACTTTAGTAGTCAAAATACGGCCTTTCTACTTTAAAACACGCTTTCAAATATCTATAAAGAACATTTAATATTTTAGTTTTATTTATTTCTTCTGGGAACAGGCTGAAGTGAGGGGAAATTCAATCAGGTGGTGCATAAAACGGGCCCTTCCCAGTGGAAGGAGGAAAAAAGGAAGAAAACTTGAGGAATAGGACTAACCGCTTCAAACAAGACATGTCAAGCGTCAAGGTCGCCTTCCTCCCGCTAATGAACTTAATGAAACAAAGCTGTAGATGAAGATGCTCAATGGAAGTTTAAAGACACAAGTTTATATAGAAACACGTTTATCTAAAGCTAAATGCTGTTGACCAATTATAAGGATCATGAATTTGATCAAAAGATGCACAAGAAAAAAAAGCATTTATTTTGATGGGAAAAATAAAAAATAAAAAATAAATTATCCACATTATCCTGATTCTTAAAATTTGAAAGGGAAGAAGAATGGATGGCATCTCAGTAAACTTTCTTTGACGAGTTAAGAGGAAAAAAGAAATTACTCATTAAAATATAAACAACTAGTACTCCATCCACAATTGAATACCACCATTTCCATTTTGCGTCTGTCTATAGAGAATGACTTGTTCGCCAAATAGACATTTTCTTACGTAAACCCGTAAGCACAGTCTAAATGTGGTGTTCAAGGTAGCCCACCAATTACCACGTAAAATGAAGAAGGATTCAAGAAAAGCAAAATGGCAGCTAGCATGGATCACAGAGTCCAACCCACAATTATAAATATAAGAATACAAACTGTAATATGGAAAGGTACAACGAATACTCCCAGTTCTGTGCCTAAAACTATCTGCCTTCAGAGCAACACAGAATTGTGGATGGGGTGAGTAGTTTACAATGAAGAAAAATCCAAATCATAATTTATTTGTGTATATAATGATGCTTGTTATTTATTATATTCAGATAGAGGAAAAATGGGAAAATTCTTAACCAAGTTCTTCTGTTAGACTGTGCTGAAGAGAGCCAGTGACCTAAAAAGGCTATACGATCAACTAAAACTATGAAAGAAATTCTACTTATGTGTTCAATACTGCTCAAAATGCTCGTCTGATGGTGTGGATGTTCGTAGTTGTTCTGGTCAGCTGTTTTACGTGCGAGGAAGCATGGAGGATTTCAAACAACTCTTATTTCATTGCAAAGTTACTTCGATCATATGAATCTTCTTTTGATGTTTTTTGTGATAAGCTGGGTTCTGGCTTGTAATGTGAAGACATAAGGCCACTTTTTGCTTCACACGGTTTGTTTGGAGAGAAAGGATGGATATAGAAGAGAAAAACAGTAACCCCAATGCACGAGTAGGACAAACAATTTTTTGCAAAAACTGTACGAGATGAACTTTTATTTTGTATGAATCATTTTAGAACAAATCAATCAAATCAAACATCTCCAATGTATTTGCTAAATTTATGAAATTTAAAATACCAAGCATCTGATACCATTTCAAAATTCAGCTGTCTAACAGAGGGCTTCAACGCAATTTAAATAGCCAACATAACTTGGCCTCACTTGCATAAATGACAACTGAAGATGTTTGAGTTTAAAGGAGTTTTTCAATAAACATAATTTGTGCTAGCTAAAGTGCCAACATAACATGGCCTCAGTAGATAAATAATACGTAATTATGTGCAAGTTTCAATAATTTGTACAAGTAAAAACAATTTTTTTTAGCACGAGTAATGTTCCAACTGATTGAGTCAAACATAAAATGGTGGAGAACAATATGTTCTCAATAGCTTCTTTATGTCAAGGAGGATATGTACATTACTAAAGAGTCTTAAAAGTGATTGAAGAAATGCAAGGCTTGGAGAAAACACAATATATTAAACAGTGGAACTCCACCAGGAACTTCAGAGACATCTTGCCACATGGTTAGAAATAAGCAAGAAGATATCAATCGAGCGTAAGTGGTAATCTTGGCGAAGGAGATACTTGTGTCAATGCACAAATAGTAGTATTTATGTTTGATCCTTATTTAGCTAGGGTTAGTAGATATATTAGTTAGGCTAAAAAATCCTCATTCAAGTTGGCATTTTCTTTAGGCTATAAAATCCTCATTCAAGCTGTCTTTTTCTAAGTGATTTGGTTATTTAATCTAGGATTTCTATGATACCTTACACTCTTTAAAAATGACGCAATCTTCAATCTAAAGAAATAATGGAATCGTTATTTCTGTGCACATTTGCAATTAATGCATCAAAATTCTTGTATGTAATAAATAATCTAATAGAAGACCTTCGGTTCTACGGCTTCTTCCATTTAAAATGCCAAATGTTTGTGTTTATGACAGAAGGTCATTTCGAAGTTACTGGTGTTCTAGACTTAAAAAAATTAACAATGATATATTAAGTATTTACAGGAGATAAAAATAGAAAGAAAATAAAAGATAACTACTTTAATAGCCTAAGCAAAGGTTATGTGTTGATGAAAATCAAAGAGAAGGAAGAAGAAAAGCAGATTCAAGGAAATCACATGTAGATACAAAGTCATCACATTGTTGGGGCTACACGACATAAAAGACACTTTAAAGACTGAAATTTTGATAATTGGAATCCATTAGTTAAAGAAAGACTATAATTAAAAAAATTATGGTCCAAACTCCACATTAGGAACCTATGTAAATTGTTAACTACCAATGTGAAGTAAACCGCCTAAAATCCCAAAAATACAACTTGGCACCAAAATAAGAATCCTTTAAAATGCATTTTAGAAATTTATGCAATTATCAAAATAATAGAAATAGCCTTGACTAAAAAAATGAAAGTAACAGAACCTAGACAACTTGTAAACGAAAATAAAAGTAAATCTAGACTAAAAAGGAAATAAGTGAAAAAATAATGAACTAAGACTGAATTGGCAAAGCATGAAATAACTTCAAAATTGAAATGCATTTTAGAAATTTATGCAATTCTCAAAAATAATAGATATAGCCTTGACTAAAAAAATGAAAGTAGCAGAACTTAGCCAACTTGTAAACGAAGATAAAAGTAAATCTAGACTAAAAAGGAAAAAGGTGAAAAAAGAATGAACTAAGACTGAATTGACAAATCATGAAATAACTTCAAAATTGTAAACTTAACCTATCTTTCGATTTTCTGTGCTTGCAAAAGGAAAGTCCATGAGGAAAAATTAATTAGCAAGGAGAGCCCAAGTTTGGACAAAATGACCCTATTGAACATAGAAGAAGCTTCTTATACAACCTAAATTCATTTTATTTTATTTTTAAGCAAAACATCAACACAACCGTAGTGGATTTTCAGGCGCCACCAAGGAATCCTAAATTCATTTTTGAAGGAACCATAATTCAGAACATGATGCAGATGTCATAGCTAACACAGTCAAGAACCAACCTGTCAATTATATAAAACATCACACCTGAAGCTAAACGACAGTTACTAGGAGAATGAAATTACCAGACGGACCATAAAAGCTTGACTGATTCAAATTTGGGAGCTCCAACTGTGCTAGTTGTACCTGCTCAAGCACGTCCAGCAAAGTTCCCAGGAGGGAGCTGGTTACCTGCACAATCAATGAGAAAGTGAGAACAATATCTGGGGGTGAACTGTGTGCTTGTTTGATAGTGCTTATAACTTATGGGTCCTACAGAATGTGTGGTTAATAAGTGGGTAATAACTTATTTTGTGTTATGTTTGACCAATTTAAATTACAACTTAAGCTTTGCCTAACATGTTCAATGCCGGATAAAAAATCATGTCAGGGAGCTGTATGCTGTATTCATAAGCTCAGAAACCATGAAATCACGAATCCAAAGTAATAAAGTAATTGTGGGTTCTCATTAAATGCACAGTAGGTCAACTTCAGGTCATTCAAAATGAGGAATATATTTCTTATAAGCTTATTACATAAGAATTCATAAGCAATGGTAAAAGAGGCCAAAGTCAAGTGACAACCAGGCTTTCATATCAAAAATTTAGCTTATGTTTTCAATCACGCAGCATGTGAGAAGATAAAATCCTAGGGACTTGGAGTAACAGAATTTTTAAAACTTAATCTGTTTACAGAGCCTACATGTTGAGAAGGATGCAGAACCTTCTAAGGCCATAAATTGGTTAGAGTTGATAGATATTCATTACAAATGTATTTCAACTTAAACCATTTAATATCCAAGTTAGTGAGAAACACCAAAAGCATAAAGCAGTAAAAAACAGATAGAAAACAGAAGATCCTTAGAATGCCAGATGTAGCGTTCAGTTAACTAATATCTTTTCCAAAAAAGGGGGAACAAAAGACTTTATCTTTATTGGCCTTTCCTTCTTGAAGCACACACACGTATGCACATGCGCCTGCACAGAGAAGTAGACACAAGACGGAGATAACTCACTTGTGTTTCTGTTACCAGGGTTCTAACACCCGCATATTTCCTTCTGATGTCAGCATCAAACACAAATTCAAATGCATTGCAAGCATCCATATTTGGGAAATTCTGTAAGCAGAAAACACAACACATTAAAGACATAATCAGCACAAGAAGAAGAGAGATGAAATCAATTCCTTGATAATGACAGCATCACCTTTATGATGTTACCATCGTTCAATTTAAATGAAATTTTTATGGTTGATGCTGGACCCAGGGTAACCTTTAGGCTGCATTGATCACACGTGAAAAAATTTAAGGCCAAAGGAAAGAGGAAAAAAGTTATATTTGATAATGGCAACCAGAATAAATAAGAATGAAAAGGAAATTTCTTTCATAAAACCTTTGTACGGCGAAATCAAGGCAATTGAGAACAACATTCTGCTGGCCATTCATACTTTCCACGCTATGTACCACCCATATCTGGAGAGCATAAGGGATATTTCAGCAACACAAGGCACAAAGTCATGTGGCATGATAAATTACTCATTTTTTTGGTTGGAGGCTATTAATTTGGTAGAGGGGGCTGGGTCAATCCAAGTAGTATTAATCCACCATTCACCTAATCTTTAAACACACACTTTAGGCCCCTATCTCATATAGGTTTACCTACTTTTAAGAATGCAACCTCATTAATATGCTGTTGATCACCCCACCCAAAGAAGAAGAGAAAGAAAAAACACAAATACCTAAAGAAAGAATAACAAAGCCTCCATTTGGCATATTTATAAAGAGGAATAAAAGCGTGATTGAAATCAATGTTTGACTTTGACTAAATCAATAAATCATTTCTAAATTGGCTGCCAAAGGAGGCTAAGTAATGGGATTTGGACCCTGTACTGAGGATAACAGTTAAACATGGCAAAAATGAAACACCTGCATATATAGACGAATGAACCTGCAACAAGCCCTCTTCATCAAACATTCATTCACTAAAGCAAAGGTGTCACCACAGCTCGGTTCACCTTTGATCTTGCAAGAAGCATGAAAGGTTCTGTTCAAATTTGTAATCTTTCTCTCCGAGGCTTCTAAGGCCTGCCTCATTGTAGTCAATTTGTCATATACACCCTGGCATTACAAAAATGATAAGCATTATATAGAAGACTATCCCCTCAAATTTCTGGACAAAACTCATGACATCCTATAATTTCAAAACAGATAACGAAATGAGGACAACTATACGCATAACCACATACATACTGATAAAACTGGTATTCAAGGGTTGAAACCACCTAAGCTCGTCCCTCCCCCTACCCCCAGGGAAGAGGGGGACACTTGGATGTAGTAGTATTTGCCCCCTCATCGAAGAGAAAATGTAATAAGGTTTACGTAGGAGCAAACTTATATCTACTTCACCAATCACTAAAATACAAGGAATTGCAGTTATGAAGCTTGACTTGTTAAAAACCTCATGTCTGTTAATGACAAGAAACGGCATCAGCTTTGATATTAGCAACACATGTCTTCAGAAACCTTGACAAAGAAAACATCTTTAACATTTGCAACTCCTGAATCCTAGAGTTCAAGATTTATAATTTTTTCTGCATGTAAAATGTGAATTGACTGGTTACAATTAAAGAGGGCATAAAGCAGAAATGAAACAACAGAAAAAAATACCAACAGTTGCTCCCGCTTCATGTTCTTCAGATGTTACTTTGCCTTTTCGAGCACAATCCGATGCAACAATAGTCTTGTTTCACCTAATCTTTTTTTGATAAGAATCTTGTTTCACCTAATCTGCGTTGAGATTATATCCATAATTAACACATGATATGTTCTATGATAGATACGGTCTTTGCAGGTGCATTTTTTGGTTAACTCAGGCCTTTAAAGCAGATTTAAAAGAGATCACTGTGCAGGCACAAAAGAACCTGCATCAATTTTAGTCAGTTACTGAATAAGTACTCACCTTTCACGCTTAAGGATGTGAAGATTAGATGTTTCCTGAAGAAAGAATAAAGAAGTCAATGTTGGTGTTGGGAAGTAATTAGTAAGCTAGACACTTGGAACACAATAGAAAGAAAATTTTTAATATTATAATGGCACAATACTTCTTCCTACTAATGCCACATATTATCCTTGTGAGCTAGCAGACCTGAGATGATTTCATTGTGAAGGAATTCATATGTTTTTGACATCTGGTGGTGAAGCAAAATATCTTCCAGGCTATTGATCTACATTACAAAGATAAACTTTAGCAAGAGTGAATGAGCATGGTGAAGTAATAGGCAAAACTAAAATTCTGTGACCGCGAACTCAAAAATCAGTCTAAAATGCAAAGACCATCCTCATGTGGCATCTTGTAACATAAAAGCCACACAAGGAGAGCATTTTATTTTTTATATTTTTGGATAAGTTAACCAGAGATAAAGAGAGGCATACTGACTTTGAATTAAGCTCCTTGGTAAACAGAGAAATCAATTGTTTGAAATGCTCTGAGAATTTTGAATAAATCTGCAAGGTGAAAACTTAGAGTTTGATGAGACAGAAAACTCAGCAGGCCCAACCAGACGGATAAAATGGCAATATAAATGGCACCTGAAGCACAGCAGTCCATTTGTTTCATTCATAGCCAATCTTGATTGCTCCTTTGCTACCATCATTTGGGTACTCCAACGTCTGTGGATCACAACCACCACCTTTCTGGCATTCAGGACTCCTCTGCGTCCTAGTTATGTCATTTCTATGTAATTCTATATTTTTTTTCTTATGTGCAGAAAACTTTTGCTTTCTGTTGTCCTGCTGATTGGACTTGGGAGATAGTACATTGGAGGAACGTTTATTGTCTATCTCTTTCCACAAGGGGCTTTGTGCAAGGAATTCTACCAGATCCTGATGCAAAAGCCAGAATTAATATTTATAACTGGTCTCATAAACGCATTATTAGAATGGACCAAACAGACAGCGAATTCAAGTAGGTTTCTCTCCTCAAGATTTTAGAAATTCTTCTTAATGAACAGTACTGCGCCTTATTACATGTTTCATAAGGTACACAAATTTCCATATTTAGTCTAGAAGCTAATAAAGTTGAGATATAAATGTCGATGAAATTACTCAGAAAAACTGACCTGAAACCTTGGCTCATTTGAATTCCTGCCGGCAGAATGGGAAACAGAGACATGGGAAACATCTATGAATTCTCTTGCCAGTAGGCTATCTTCAGGCCTGGAGATGTCCTTTCCAGATTGAAGACCTCCGTCCAGCATTGAAGAATACATAATTTGCACTTTTTCATGTTTCACGAGAGAAATATAGTTGTCAGTGGTTTCATAAACTTCCTTCTCAGTAAAAAGATCAACTTCTTTGTCACCTCTTGCTGTCACTTCAATTAAGTTTTGGAATCCCCCCCGACTTCAATAAGAGGTGAGCTCAACTCTTCTATCCTTTCCATGGATAAAGAACCCATATCAGCAGTTGGAGTTGAGAGATTAGCATCAATAACACTTCCCTTATGAGATGAATCTCGGATTGGGTCAAAATCTGGAAGTTGGGCAAACTGATTCTGCTGCTCTAAGTCCTTAGATTGGCCACCTTGATTCGCCGGAGAAGTTAGAAACTTATTTCCAATCTTTTACCAAGAGAAGTAACATACCCATGAGGAGAGATAATTTCTTTCGCTTCTTTATCTGAAGTGGTCTTGGCCAATGAGGATTCAGTTCTGGAAGTAATTAGTGCATTGTCACTGGTATGTTTTGATGTTATAAAAACTTGCTCTTTTTTATTTGCAGACCCGGTGAACTGAGAGGGTGAAGCTGCATTGTGATCTGCGTGAAGAATTGTAGCATGCATATCATTTCCATATTTTTCACTCTTTGTATGGGCCAAAGATTCTTCCAAATATTTTTCCCTGAAATTATAATTTGGGCTCTCAAACCTGTTACTAATGATGCTGAACGTTCTATTTTGTTCGTTTGAACTTGAGAGCTTCTCTCCACTAACAGAGTCCTTGACATGTTTACTTTTAAAATCTTCGTGTTCTTTCCCCTTAAAAGTATGAAAAGGAGAAGATTTTGAAAAATCCAGAGACTTGACATATGATTTGTCAATTTCAGTATTGAAGGAAGAAGAAAAGCTTGATTTCTCAAATAATTCAAGTTTAGAAATGCTTTCTGAATGGATAAATCACTCTCAAGACGTTTTATGTTTTCACTACTCAGAAAGGAATGACGTTCTTGGAAAGGAGTCCCCAATCTCAAATGTTTAGATGGAGAAGAATTATTTGGTAATGTTTGTCTCCGTTTAGCGGGTAAGGATGTAGATCCTACCATTGGAGATCCAGATTCATTGTGTGAACGCTGATTAAACTGGCTGCATTTGTTATTTGGTTATGGTAGGCCATTGCCAGTAATTACCATAGATGCATTAGGCCTCCACATTTCGTGAGTGTCTTTAACAGACTCCACAAAATTGTCCTGTAAATTACACCATAAAGGAAAGAAGATAAACAAGTGAGTGGAGTGGATGAAACTCAGTATGTGATTCATCCAACTTTTAAACCTGCACAATCCTCTCAAAGGCTTTCTTGAAAGACTATCATGGAATAATCCAACTACCAGCTGTTTGATAGAAAGCAATTACAATGACCACAATTATAGTTACAGATCTCCAAATACAGAGTGTGCTGGAAGAGAATTATTGATGCAGGACGAATTATAAATTAGGGTGAATTAGAATTAAGCCAAGAAGCAAAGGAAGAAAGAAGCCCAAGAAGAAGAGGGGGAAGAAGGGAGAAGGAGAAAACGTGACCACAGCCAAATCTTTAATTCATCATAATCATCAACTGTCTAATTTACAACGAAAAATCCAATAAATAGTAAAACCTAATAGGTTTGGGCTAATACACTACTACAAGCCCAATAACAAGAAACATGAATAATAAAGTCCATAACAATAAAAATCCAATAACAATAAAATAAATCTCAACTAATAAAACCCAATAAAAATAAAATTAAGCCTCGCGATGTCCGCATCAATTATGCATGTCAATAAAGACGAACGAATGAGTACTAGGTATAAACAACAATTGCATATTTAAAAGGTGTAAACTATGCACACATTGACAATAGAATATTGGGAGCTATGTATAATGGAGACAACTGGGCATGGAAAAATAGACCAGATGGTTGTGTGAAGTGTGGAAACAAAGTTTAAAACTTTTCATTATTCGGGAATTATTAAAATACTACAGAAATTTGTAACTACCTTTCCTTCATAACAAAATAGTAGAAGCAGTAATCAAGAATAAACTGAAGGCAAAAATTCTATCATGCATACAACAAAAATATATGAGAAATTTCAATAAAATGTCGAGTTATCTACTAGAAAAATATTATCCAAATATACCATATTTATATAAAATTAAGCTTGACAAATACCTTAAAATAACCTTTAAGTCTAAGATTTTCGATCAAAGAACTAATATTGCAGCATAGAAGAATTTCAAACAAGCAACCTCGAAGTTATCAAATGCGCAACACACTCAAAGAGCATTCATTTGAGAAAATAAATATAGGATAAGAAATTATGGTAGCATGAATGAGTATTCTTACTTTACTCAACTGATTGAGTGACCTATTCTGGTTATCCTCTTAGAAGTCAAAAGCTGCAGCATTGCTAGGATTAAATGAAAAAACTTGAGGGGGATGACAAATAGGAGAGGTTCCAGTACCACCATTTGCCTCTTGTAATTTGCCATGTACATCAGAAACTTGTTTACTCAGCAAATCACAAGAAATGATAGTGCCTATTTCTTGCTTTGCAAATTCACTTAAATCCATAAGGCTATCCCCATCATATGATACAGAAAGCGTACTTTTCATCCTTCCAGGTGACTGTGAAGCATTAGTATCATCAGAGGCACCAACAGCAAGCAATTTTTTTCTGCTTTCCTCCAAAAGTGCAAACAATCTCTCATAGTTATACTTAGTGGGGTTTTCGCCAAAAAGACTCATATCATTTGAATCGTGACTTTCACTAGCATTTGTGGCCACAATGGACGATTCGGAAATCGGCTTCTTAACTAAAGTCAATTTCATGAAACTTCCTACATTCTCATTTGTTTCCGTTTTCTCTTCGAAAGAGAGATGAACACCTGTTGGGGTAAATCTACTCCAGACTCGGATCTAGCAAGACTATGAAAATGCAGTTGAATCCATTGTAACATCATGATTATCGTCTGAGGCTGTAGAGTCGGACAGTTGTCAAGGCCTTATGAAACTGGCTGAGACAGGCCCAAAGAAATTATCTTCTGAGAAAAAATTAAGGGAAAAAGTTAGAATTTATCTATTCGGAAAAACAAAACAAAGAGAATTGAAAGAAAGAGAAAAAAAAAACGAAAAAGATTGGAGGATCCTAGCTAATCAAAGCAGAATGAGAAATACCTACTCTTGCTGCTGCACCAATAACTGGTACTTCCAATAAATAAATCACTTCTTAAAAATTTCTTCAAACCTTGACATAATGTATGCTATAATTCTTTAAAAATGAAGAATATTCACTATTGTGATAAAGAAATCCATAAAATGCAATCTTCAATCTGAACATAACCGTAATGAATGAATAGCAGAAAATAAGTTGGGGCATTTAAGTAAGGCAATTAGGTCTTGCATGGCTTGTAATAGGCAAGCAAAATAGATTTTTCTATTGGTCTGCTGTAGCAGTTTGACTAGCTTAAACCTTGGTAATTTGCCAATTAGATGATCTATTCAGCACAAAATTTAGAGATTCTGCTAGTGGGAATGAACTGGTTAGTTATTAAGTGACATGTATATGGTTTATGAAAGCTAAATTATGTTTTAACCGTGTGTAAATAAAATATGAAACTATACGCATTGCAAATATACTAGTATGAAAATAACTTAGCATATGCATTACAATATCACGTAGGAGAATAATTTAATATGATATGAAAGAATTCTACAAGAGATCCCTCGGGAATTGCTGAATGTGCAATAATCCCCCTTTACAATGTTCTAAAAGCACCAAAAAGAGAAAATCACCAACGGGGACCTTCCTCTTCAATCTATCAGCATTCTGCTGTAAAAAATGATTGATGAGGCATTTGACAGCATTCTATGAAATTGCAAATATGTTACAGCAGAAGAAGACGCTCTTTGTGATAAAAAGATAGAAGTAGCTGCTTAATTAAAAGATCTAAAGCAGTTGCATAGTAAATTTTACAGAATTTTTTCCATCATAAACTAGGAGATAACATTACAGTCATTACTCCTCGATGCGTTGAAAAGCTCTCATCCATCTGTTGAACATTAGAGAATCACCAAAATGCATGAGGACATGATCCATTTGGAGCAACATACAAAGTAAATTCTGTAAATTAGTCGTAAGAACACGTTATATGTTATTCATTGAACCATTACAGTACCTATTTTCCTCAAAAGCTATAAGAAATCTTAGTAAAGAGTTAATTAAGACACACGTTAAACGTGAAAACAATGCTGGAAGGCCTGGATAAGCTGCATGCTTGAGAAGGAACATTAAGAAAAGCAGCATAAATAAGTAGCTGTAAAGAGAGAGCAATTGGAAAAGTCACAAATATATTTCATGAAAAAAGTGAAGACGCTTGCCATCATTAGAGGTGGCGGAGCCAATGGTGCTACCCGGAGAAGGAGATTCCGTAGGATGCAAAAATGAACTACGCATAACCATCTCTTCATCGTTGCCATCATCATCACCTCCTTCAGAATCCCTTGGTTCCTCCAATTGTCCATCAAACCCTAGGTCTTTACCCAAGTTATCACTCGGTTTTGCAGTGTCAGTTCGAGAAGTCTCGTTAAACTCATCGTCGCGGTCAAAAAAGTTAACCGACGTCATCTCCGCGAAACTCACTCTCCTGGAACGCTTTTTCTGCAGAGCCATGGTGGTGCCGCCATTGCCACAAACTTCAGAATTCTCGTTCAGCGGGTTGTTTTTGGTGTCGCTGGTGATCGGATCCATAAAATTCTGGGAAAAAAATTTTCCTTTTCGCAAGGAATTTTTACTTGGTGAACTGGGAAAAAGTTGAAAATGTGAGGGAAATGAAGAGTGCTGTGAAGTTGGGGATCCGCTGGAGGGAAAGCTGTTATGTAACGAATAATGCGGATTTTTCAAATTAAGCTTCGTTGTTACTAATAAAAATCTTCATTCTCATTATTCTACTCATTTTCAACTATATATTTTTCATTAAAATAATATTTTTCATCACATCAATAACTTTTCCTTCTTTTTCAATCACACATTTTTCATCAATCTACTATTCCAAAATAACGTGACTCAAACACACCCTAAAATTTTGATTCACATTCTTCTACTCATTTTTAACCACGCATTCTTTAATAAAATAATATTTTACATCAAATCAATTGTTGGAGATATTACACCGATAATGTGCATATTATATTAATCAAGAACATGTCGTGACTAAGAATATCAAT
>CAIGRO010082169.1:0-18901 GCA_903798355.1 Fraxinus baroniana | reverse complement strand
AAGACTTCAACTAAACAAAAGATTTGCTCAGGAGATGTTGAAGCAAAAAGTGATACCTTCAATTCAGAAAATGTTGATGTTCAAGCTAAAGGAAAGCTGGAGTAATCATCAATGCTGCAACAAAAAAAATCTCCATCTAAACTATCTTTTGTCTATTTTGCACCATCGTTCAAATAGCATCATTGAAAAAATCTCTACCTCTTGTAAAATAATTTTAGTTCACTATTGTTGATAGAGATAGAGAAAAATATGAAGGATGATGCTTTTGTATTAGTAATTGATGGAGAAGAGTATATAGAATAATGTTTTTGTAATAAAAATAGCCTTTTATTATTTATGGATATATTTTGTCGAAAAGTAAGTATTTATTCTTTCAGTGTGACATCAGTTAGTTATCTTGGATATTTTACATTGGGTATGACATTAAGTATTTATTCTTCGCCTGAAATCAATAGTTAGTTATCTTGGAATATTTTGTATTGGATATGACATTGGTTAGTTATCTTGGAGTATTTTTCCAGAAAAATAAGTATTGGGTTATCGTCTGAAAATTTAAGCCAGATGCCTTTCCAAAATGTGCACTGAGCAAAATGGATACCTTCATCATTCGTGTCTCCGTATGGAACGGAGGCACGCATCGTGCCTCCATTCTACGGACACTTGCCTGCCTCCTTTCCAGGAAACAGCTCCTGTCTTCGTATGGCTTGCCTGACTTCGTTCCAGGAAATAGTCAATGTCTCCGTATGGAACAGAGGCACTGTACATGCCTCCGTTCCATACATAGAAAGAACCTCTCTCCGCATGCAACGGAGGTAGGCGTCGTGCCTCCATTCCATAAACACACAGCCCATGTCTCCGTATGGAACGGAGGCACGCATCGTGTCTCCGTTCCATACGGAGATAGAAGCTGTCTTCATAGGGAACGAAGGCACAGCGGCTGCCTCCGTTCCATACGGAAACAGGCCTGTCTCCGTATGGAATAGAGACAGGCGCCGTGCCTCCATTCCCTACGGAGACATGGGCTGTCTCCGTATGGAACAGAGGCATAGCGCCGCCTCCGTTCCATACAGAGACAGGAGCTTTCTCCGTATGGAACGGAGGCACGGCACTTGTCTCCGTTCCATATGGAGATAGCCCATGTCTCCGGATGGAACAGAGCCAGCCATCGTGCCTCCGTTCCCTACGGAGAGACACGGCACTCACAAAATATTATATTTCGAATTTCACAAACCCTACCTCAAACATACATTTGTCTTCCTCGTCGTTTCTAACCCTTTTGTAGAGCACCGCCACATTTCTTATTTCTCATCCTTTCTTCCCCTCTTCCAGATCAACGCCCATTGAAATTGACAGCCACGAAAGGAACGTAGCTCTACCAGTTTCCTCTCCCTCGAAAGCATTTGTAGCTACCGACATAGTAACCTTACCTCTGTTAGTAATAAGCTCAACCTTACCTCTGTCAGAATTAAGCTCAACGATAAGGCGCCTAGGATCATTCCAACATCAACCTTTGTACCGGCAAGAAAAGATGACAGTGTCTCCCTCCTTCTCGTACAGAGCAAAAAAGACGTAACCGAAATGTAAGTTGTCACCATCTAAAATTTACCGCCTGTCGCCATTGCCGCCATCGGTGTCTCTGCGAGACACGAGGGCACCGCACGGTGCCCATGTTTGAGACACACGATGCCGTCTGTCCGTGTCTCATAGAAACACCAGCCATGTCTCTACGAGACACAGAGGCACCGCGCGGTCCTTTCCTCTCTTATGTTTAATTTGTTTCTTAAATCTTTGGTGTGTGCGAATCAACTTCAGATTATGTTTCATGTTATGGATTCTAATATCAAGGTAGATACATTTAGTTATGGGAAAGCTATACAATCTGCTGTAAAGTTGGGGGATTTGAAAAGGGGTTTGTCATTGATAAATCATATGAAAAAATGGAGCTTTTCGGTTTGTGCCTAATGGATTTACATATATCATAATGTTTGATGGGCATCACGATGTGGAAATGCAGAAGCTTCAATGGCGTTATATGAAGAGGCTATAAAAAAAAGGGTTGAGCATTAATGAGTATAGTAGCATTTTTTTGAATGCTTTCTGCAAACAAGAGAAAATGGATAAGGCTAAAGAGGTTTTGAAGAAGTTGAAGGAAGATAGGATTGTTTTAACAAAGATGATGCTGAATACCATGATGAATGGATAGTATTTAAAGTGTTTTATAGAATGTCCAAGTGAAAAATTATCCAATAATTAAGTCTAGACAAGCAACATTATTTCAATTGAATAATAATACCCAATTCAAATATAATGGGTTTGTTCCCTAGCTTTTTACAAATGATTGCATGCTTATTTTTCAGACAATTTTTAACCCATAACCTCTGTATGCAATGGTGACACACCGTGTCTTTATGAGACAGAAACACCAGCGTGTCTCTGTAGACACAGTTTTGGTGCCTTCGCGAGACATTGATTCATTTATTTTATTTTATTTTTTTGTTCTTATGCACAGCCACTACCTTCATCTTCTTCAGCATCAACTACAGCAAATTCAGTTTTTCTTACTAAGGTGAATAGTCTTGTGGCTTATGATTATAATTCTTGTAATTTTTTATGAAGTTTTTATAATTCTTGTAATGTTTTATGAAGTTTTTATATGTTGAAATATTGCCTAATTTATATAGTCAGCATCCCATTTTTCGTTGTTGATAAATTAGAGGTAATGAATTTCAGAAATAGGTCTTAGTACTGTTTCGATTTTAAATTTTCTTACATCTTTCTTTTTTCCTAATATTATTTTGATAAATTGACATTATATTTCTTCCATTTATAGACTATGACCAAGGCTCCTACCGCTATCAATTATTTGCTTCTTATATCTTGTTTCAATTTTCACCTTTATCAATCAAATCTCCACACAGAGGCACATTATATTAAGCACATAATTAGCATGTTTTAACGAACCAAGTGGGGCATAATCTTCCATCCAAATTAACATGAAAGCATAAAAAATAGAGGGAAGATGAAATCTTGATAGATTGAGGACATAGATGGGATACGAGAATGCATTTCAAAAAAAGAGTCGTACAAGACAAAATCATAACAACCTAAAGCATGAGGAATGATTTTCAAGGTGCAATTTGTTGGTGTTACAAATGATATGCAGTCAGATGGTTTTCATAGTTTCTTTAAAGATAAATAATATGCTAATTCTCCAAATGAAAGAGCTACACTTGCATATATCTGTTAGTAGGACACTGTGATTAGATTGAGCTTTAGTCAGAAGATTTTTCTTTTAGCATCAGTGAAGCTTTTTTTGCTTTCTAACATTGGGAATTACAACTATGTTCAAGTCAAAAATCCTAAGCATTCTCTCTTTACTAAGCAATGTTGAGTAATATTAAGAGACAATCACTGAAACACAGTAAAGTGGTTGATTGTAAGTTTGGTACACAAGCACTCCCTCTCTAAGAATTACCGAGACACTTTGTTTTCACAATTGGTTCTTGAAGCCAAGTAATTGCTTTTGCTATAGTTATGTCCGGTGAAAGTTCTATCATATTACATGAATGATTCTTTTCAATTCCAGCTCCAATATTTAGTTTGTGAAAAAATGATTATGTTCAAAGCATGTAATAATTAGTGGCTACACTCTAAATTAATTTCAATTCATATGCATGTGCTTGCAAACTATTAATTTTTTCACTTTAATTATATTGCAAACACTTTACTTTGATAATCTTTAACAATTTGTATCTTCTTACAGATGTCTTTAGAATATTTATTGTCACCAAAATAATGGTATTCTGCTACAATCACTCAATACCCAAATTACACATATATCAAAGATTTTGTAGATTTAATAGATGCAGATAAACAAGCCTCTCTGTTAAGTAGTAATCTACATGGATTCATCTATGGCATAATGTATAAAGATGAAGGAAAACAACAGTTTAGCAGCAAATTAGTTCATGAATTCATAATGAGGCTGGTGGATAGTGGAAAACAGAATAAAGTCTGGATTAAATTAAACGATAGTTTAGCCCGCTTTGGCTTGCAAGAATTTTGTCTTATCACAGGCTTACCATGTCATGAAGTATCAGTTAACCTCAGGCATGACAATAACAGACTTCAAAATCAGAATTTCAGTGGCAGAAGAAAAATTTCCATGACAATGTTGTTTCAAGCATTTCATCTGTGTCAAGATAAAGAAAATAAATTTAAACTTGGCTTGGTTATGCTGGTGGAATGTGTGTTAACACCTACCGGAAGACACAATAATTCCAAAACTCTTGCTATGGTGGAAGATGTTGACAGTTTCATTCAGTATCCATGGGGACGCAGTGCGTATTTTGTTTTGTTAAATTCATTACAACAATCTAATGTTCAAAGAATACACAAGGTACAACAAAACCAAGAGAATGAATGCAAATATGCTTTACATGGTTACCCACTCGCATTCCAGGTATTCCATATACTGCTTTCAATATTTAATCTATCTTAAACCTTTCACATTAAAATATAATATCTAACATTTATATTCATTTTGTTTTAGTATCTCCAAGAATGCACAGGTGGAAACCCAGTAAATTTTTTACAAAAGAAACTGTTAAAAAGTTTTTGGCTACCAAAAAGGTATTTCAATCAATTCATTATATTCATTAGCATATAATTATATATTTTTAAAGCCACGTTATTTAATTATATAATTCTCAACTTATTTCAGATTAAAGTAATTGCCATTTTGAAACCAGAGGAAGAAGAGTTGGAAAGAATTTGGTATAACACACTTTCTTTACCCCATGACAATCAACATCATATACTAGATGACATTGCTAGAGGAGAGAGGAGCAATCTAACATAATAATGATCATCCTACAACATATACACATGTTTCATTTGGAATTGGTGAAAGTTCTTCCAGTCAATCCAACTATCTCACCAGACAAGAAATTCAAGACATGTTAACCACCCATAGACAACAAACGAAGGAAGACATGGAAGCTATGTTGAATGTACACAGACATCATGTAGCATCAGATATATCAAATTTGTGCAATTCCTTCATTGATGTATAAGAAAAGCACTATGAAGCAATTCTTCAAAACCAACAAGAGTTGTTTCAACAGCAGCATAATTGGCACAAAGAACACTTTCAACACCATGAAGAATCTCAACAACAACAGGCTGAACACATGGATTTAAGCATGAAGGCTCACTTTGAAAACAATTTGCATTGCATCAGTGAGGAAAATACAGGTGTATTGAATAAGTTATCAGAATGTGAATCTAATCTGCAAAATGCTATAGCTGGCCTCCGAGAAGATATTTCTCTCCATAGAAGTTCAACATCTCAAACATTCACAGGAGGAGGTGAAAAAGATAAAGGACTAATACAATTCCATAAACACTTTCCTTTAGAAGATTATCCTATGGAGAAATGCACAAAATTTACAAACTGGATCTTGGCAAATCCACCTAAGTAAGAATTATAAATAATTTACCTATCATACTTTAACTTTTAGATATTTTACCCAATTAAAATTCTTTATGTAGTGCATTGTGGAATCATGGTACTTTATACAAACGGGATACTTCATACTTTAACTTTTAGATATTTTACCCAATTTAAATTATTTTATGTAGTGCATTGTGGAATCATGGTACTTTATACAAACGTGATACATTGGAAGCTATTTTGGATATAACACAAGCCATCAACATTAAGGTCAGTAAACTTTTCGTATTTTGAAATACTTTATTACATACTATATTTTAATTTAAGCTTTCTGTTTGCTAACTTCTTACTGTATTTAATTTTCGCTTTTTTCTTACTAGCTCCTTGAGGAAGAACTTTTATTATTAAGACGATATATAGATTATGCTTCCAACCTTGTTTCGAAAGAGTGTGCAATTTTGGATTTTGAATTTGAAATTGAATGTCATAATCATAACACAATGAAGAAATGTATAAAAGACAAAACTGCAAGCATAGATCAACGATATCTTGATATCAGACGATTGGAAGCATATATGATCGGTATTACCCCAATGGCTAGTAAAGCATGGGCAAAGTGCAGTTCTTTATTAATTCCTTGTGAATGTCCAGGCAACAACTGATATCTTCTTCATGTAAATTTCGCGAAATGGAAATTGAGGGTATATGATTGTGGTAATACTATTCATACCCCATATGAGATCATAAAATTCGCCAAGCCGATATTGAATGTCATCCAATATTTGTTATTATATTCATCATTCTTCATTGGCCTGGACTTCAAGAAAAACAGAAAGAAGAGCATGGAGATAGAAATAATATCTGACTTACCGTGTGCAAATAATGGGTAAGCAATATATTCATTGTTTTTTTCGATTTATATTATATATATAACCTAATTCACATTTTTTCTCATAGGCCACACTGCTCTATTTTTTTGCTGAAATATATTGAGTGCTTGGTTCTTGGATATCCAGTAAAATCAATTTCTTCAAACAGAATGCTAACGTACAGACAAAAAATAGCAGTTGATCTTTGCTGGAACAAATACTTCCCTCCTTCATAAATCTGATTATGCAATCATGTATCATTCAAATTGCAAATACAAAGGTAATAAATTCTTCATCAACAGCCTTCCTTTAAGAAAGAGATACATTCAAAGTTGACTACTAGCTATCTTTAAAGATAAAAGGATTAATAATATTATTGGAAGTGCTTATTATGTGTCACCTCAGGTTTTGCATAGATAATATGATTTTACTCTGATTTTACTTATTCTCTTGTCTGCAATTACAAGAAGCTGGAGGTCCAAAATTCCAATGAAGTATGGAGCAATAGATGTATCAAACCCAAAGACCATGCAATGTCTTTATGCTACTATATGCTTTTAACATGTGAATGTCTTTTGAAACAATGCACTGCTGAAGTTACCTTGTTGATGTTGTTGGAAAACTTGTTTTTTTGTATTTACTTCCAGTGAATCTTGTACAAAAACCTTTTGAATTGGATTGCGTCATTGTTGTGTTAGTTATGCTTGAGACTATGTATGCCTTGTATAAGAGACTAGGCTTTTAAAATTGTTATTCAAAATTTTGTTCATAGTCGAAAAAATCCTAATCATGATTTGCAGTTTAGGATATTTGAAAATGACATCAATATTGAGATGTACTCAATCAGCTTGAAGGCCTATGGTGCAAATTTAACTCTTGAGTCTCTTTCTCTTCTTCCGCCAATCAGAGTTGTGCCACGGTTAACCATGGTACATCCTCTTGATACTGTGCTAATCCTTCTACTTTGTACTAACACAACAGATGAACAGGAAAGAATGCATGAAGTGGAGTGCCTGGCCTACTTGACAATAGTGTAATAGATTCCAAGTTGTGATTTCGCTTTAGGTGCTTCCTTTCATTGAATATTGTTGGCTTCATGTTTGATCCCATCTGTTTGATTTCCAATGTGTAACAATAAATCCAAAGTACTATATATATCATTCCACGCTATTACATTATTGCACGTGGCTTAACTAGTTATCATCATAAAAGGAAAATGATATTCCAAATTCAGTTTAAAATTGGACTTCTATATGGAAACTTCAACTTCATAATACACGTATCGGATGCGTGAAGGATGTTTTAAATTATTCTACAATAAAATAATATGCTCATTTCTTTTCTGATCTTGTCATTAATACTAATTTCAGCACTCTCTCTTATTCATTATAACCAAAAAACAAGAAAAGACCTTTACACTCAACCAACGCATAAACAAAAACAAACTGAAAATTCCTATCATATCTATGTACATAAAAACTTGTTTTCTTCACTTTGCCTTTTAATTCACTATACCTCCACCTCCACCTCCACCTCCACCTACACCTCCACCGTGTGTTCTTTCTGGAGCTTCTCTACATCCCCTCCACTGTAAATATCTCGTTTCCAGTAGAACAATCAATCCGTCATGAATCTAGCTCCCCACCAGGGCTTATTCCTATTAGACTCTACATTTTTAGAACATCATATCTTAATACGTTCGCTGAACTGCATGTAAATGGAAACTGAGAGTGATAGAAAAGAATATGTAAAAATTGGTAATAAAATAAAAGATAAAACTTACACTCGTGGGTAGTTCTACTGGGAACAAGTTTATGCTGCTGGGATTGAAACTTAATCCACTGCACACAAACACACAAAAAGATTATCGATCAGATAAAAGGAACATTTGATTCTTTGGCATCAATTTTTATATTTTTTTATAATGTTACCTGCGAGACAAAACAATTTGCCATACATACGGTATGAAGAATTCCTCGGGATGATTCTCTTGCTCATAGGTGAAACGTAATTGTGTAAACATCTTTCCAAGACCAAGAAAAGGGGTTAAGAAAAGACTAATATGAAAACTAAGCATCACATAATATTACATTTAACTAGTTATATAAGCATTGCTTTGAACCTACCTTCATGCCTTCACCTCTCCAAGATCGACAGTTATTTATTATGATTTCAAGCACTTTCTCAACTGACCATTCACCATCCATCTTTTGTGCATCAATGCGGCTATTGAAGAAGTCCAAAACCTGCAAAATTGAAACAGCTCAGTCTATTTACATCCAGAAAGACAGAGCACATTTCCTATTAGTATCAACTACCCTAGCCTACATCTGGTCAAGACAAACGAGTAACAAAATAGAAATAATCTAGAATTGTACAGTAAAAATGTTCTCCAGCAGCTCGTTAAAACGCGGGTGATTCTTGAAAGGTAGGAAAACCTCCTGCCTGTGCATAATTGCATAAACCACCTAAAAAGCGAAGTCACAGTAGAACATATAAGAAAACGTATGCAATATAGATAAAAATTACTTTGCCTTGACTGAGCATCTAAAGGAATCAATCATACCTCAGGATTCCGCGGCAAGGCATAAGTTAATATTGCATTTAGTATTTCCAGTACAAGTCTCAGGAAGTCAGCATATAGATGCAGTTCTGCAGCCTGGAACAAAGGTATATTGGTTAACAGCCTAGTACTCTTGCATGGAATTGAAATAGCCAAAATCAACAAAATAATTGAAGGGACTGCCTTACTGAATCATCTGGAAGATTATCTCCTCTTAGCTCACTGTCTACTATATGCATTTTGTCATTTTTAATCTCTGCTAATTTATTGTACCTAAATTGAAATCAACATCAGAAAAACAAAGTAGCATAATAATTAAAATAAGTTAATCCAGTCGAGTATTTAACATGTAATAAGATGACAAGAACACAAAAATAAAGAGGAAACGTACTTGCGCGAAAGCATATCGAAAAGGCTAACCAACCGCTGTGATGCATATGCACTCAGACGGTGAACATGAGGTGCCATATTTGCCAAAGTTGCAAGACAATTTGTATGGAGATAAACATCCTGTTCAAATAAAACATGTTAAGAAATATTAATCAATTAATGTAACACCTATTGTCCATTTGAATAAGAATAAAACTGTTATTGCTGCTATAATTCGTTAATATACAAGAAGCAATAAGTAACAAGGACAATTTCTTTCTAGTTATTGGTTAAAATATAATTATGTGTTGATTACAGAGCCTTTCAGACACTAGCAATTCAGTGGTCACTATTTTTGGGTGTCTTGTATAGGAAATGAGCTTGGGGAGGTAGTAATCGACAAAGGTACAAAATGAAACAGGGGAACTAAGCTTGGGACTCTTGTGACCTCCTATTTGAACCTTACTTTCCTTCTACAATTACACTTCAAAACTTCAAGATAATCCTTCTAAAGCAAACATCTTTGGCAGATATAATGACTTCACAGGAAAGATAATGCTTCAGAAGCGGCAAATGACAACAGAAGTATATCAAAAGACCTACAAAGAGGTTAATGGGAAATAAAGGACAAAGAAAATGAGCCAAAGTAGATGCTCAAGGTTGTACCCGCAGCTTAGAGAGATTGTATTTCACTGTTTTAATTAAAATTATGACCATGAGAGAACCAAGAGAAGTTTGCTGAAGAAGTCGTTCTTGATACCATGGAACATTAGGTAGAACCTGTTGGAGAAAAATTAACTCAGTATATAGGCCCTTGAATAAGTTAACTAATAATGAGCATATCTAAAGTTACTTTACCAATTTGTAAATGCTGGAATTAAAAGAGGAATCCTGACTTAGTATAAGAAGGATAATCAGCACCATATAGATATGATTGGATGTCCTTCTCGGAGCATTATATAATGTTTCCAGCATCGGCATCAGCTGTTGATAATCACAAAATTATATATCATACTATGATTTAAGTCAAAAATAGGAATTTGTGAGAATAATGATCCTTTCCTCTCCTCTCCTTGATAAAAAATCATTCAAAGAAGGATCAGAAATTGTATCATTGCTTTAAAATAACTTTATGGGAAACTGTAAATGCTTTGCATAGGTGAAACATCAAATCATATAAAAAATAAATAAATCCTCCAAGAACAGTCATAGAAATACATATATACAATGCAGATTGATAAAGTGCCAAGCGAGAAATGTCATAAACTTGATAGGATTTTATGTTCCGGGACGGTCAATAGTTGCCATTCATTATGTAAATTATTACAACTTGTAAAATTAAAAAAGATTACAATGTTTCTACATTATTCTTTATTTATTCATCAGTAGTTATAGTCTATTAATGATAATCATTTACTCTTTCCATTTCCCGTGTGGCATTGATGTAATAGATTCTGTTTCATACCAGTGTGTCCAGATCTGTTCGAACCAGAACATACTCCAGAAAATCGGAATTTCCATGCACCAAAGAGTATAGGAGCAGGACAGAGGTTTCATCAGCCAAGCATCTGAGAACAAAAACCCCCAATGGGAAAAAATCACAAAACCAAGGCGTAAAGGTTTTTAAGCTTTTCAGACATGAGCAATCACGTGTTCTGCGTGCAAGCATGTATGCTACTACTTGAACTCAAACTCATTTAAAGAAATCTCATGCAAGAAATCAAAAGTGAAGTCATATAAGCATGAGAGATCATGTTTGAAACTACAATAAACAATATAGCAAAAACTTCTTCAAATGGACAACAAGATCTTGCACAAGTAATTGAGGACTAAGCACTAACCAACTAAAACCCACACAATATATATTCATTGAATGTTCAACTGAAATATTCTATTTCAGAGTTTCATATTGACTTGACCCACAACAATCATTTCGATGGTTGAACACATACCCAAGACGCCAATTTTAGGGTCAAAAATAATAATAATAATACAACCAAATTTACAAATGAATTTCCTATGCTGAGCAGAAGGAACATAACACTCACGTGCCAAGAGTATCAAATAATGAAGCAAAAGGTAGTCTCACGATTAGACCATTGTGTGCATTCCCTTCAACATCCTCCCTGTCAACTGCAGGCAGACCACTCAAAGACCTGAGAACTAGTGACTACATCAAAGAATCTTGATTGTAACAAACTACAAGATCTCACATTGAATATCACGAGCATTTTCCACTGCTTTGCAGAAAGGATTCACCAAGAAATATGATTCTTCTTTACGAAGAGGATCTGAAGTGCTGTTATCAGTTTTATCCTTCACATAGTCCATCGCAACACATTTTCGATAATGGATAAGAATAAGTAAAATGTTAAGACTGTTTTCCGCCAGTGAACTTCTTGATGCTTCACCAGTAGAACTAACTAAGTAATTGAACGGTAATAGCATCAAGTTTGCTGCAAGGAAGCATTATATTTCAGTTAGAATGAATAAATTTACACTATTGCAATTGCAGGCTTCACGGTCATTTTTAAGAAACATATGAACACAAGAAGTTGATAATGAATGATACTTCTTTGTTCTTCTATGGAATGATGTGACAGAAAGTATAGGAATTAAAAGGACAAAACAGATTATCTGAAAGTCTGGCAATTGTAGTGCAAACAGGCATTTTAATGGGTGTTACATCCAAAGCCACACTACAAATGTAGTTACAAAATAAAAACTGAAACAAAGAGTATTTCCTTATTTGACTTGAATAAAACGAATGAACAATGAAAAGAACAATGTTTTGTTTCTTCAAAAATTTCCTGGAAGGAATAAATATCCATCCAAAAGGTAAGTCAATACATTTAAAGGGATAATTGCAACTATGGGCCCAAACCTTTCAAATCTTTGCAAGTTTTACCTTAACATTTCATTTATTGCACATGTGGTCCCAAACCTTTCAAGTGCGTGTGCTGGAAGACAAATGGATGGAATCCTTCCATTTTTTCGTTAATTGACCAGAAAATGAAGTTTGACTACATTTTTAACAATTTCAAAGAGGGCAAAATAATAATTTTATATTTACCACAGTAAAAAATTAAAATAATTAAATAAAAAACCAAGAAAGAAAGGAAAAACTGAAACCTTTATCCCCTTCTTTCCCAACACCCCCACCCCAACCCTCTACAACAAAACTAGGAAAACCTATCCCCACGGCCATCGTCACCCAACCACACAACACCACACCTTCTTTATAGACTCCACCAAATCCATTCTTCCAGCTTTGAGCAACTCTTCCTTTGTCGGAAACATTGACAGCTTCTCTGATTTCTCCGTAAACTCCATCATCTCCGCCTCCAATTCTGCGCCTCCATCACTCTCTTTATGCTTGAAGCGCCTAAAACTCCCCTTACTACTTTCAAATTTCCTCAACCTTTTGATTTCAGGAAACCACAAAGAACAGCTGAAAATTGCAACTTTTTGGTACCTTTGAAGCCTTATTTTGGGATTGTATACAGGAAATTGAGAATGGGTAACTAGATAATTCAAATGCAATAAAGGGTGGTGGGATTTTGTAACGTGGGCATGAGTTGTGAGTGTAAACATCTTTGAGGCATTGTTCAAATCTTTGAACACTGTGTATATTTGGGTGCAAGAAAGAGGAATTAAAGAGGCAAATTGCGAAAAATTGGAGGAAGAGCGAGAAACCGCAGGCGCAAACCGCCAGCACCACCGCAAACAGCCAACATCGTGTGGTTGGGCGATGGCCGACCAGTAGTGGGGATGGGGTATTGGGGAAGAAGGTTTCAGTTTTTCCTTTCCATTTCTTTATTTATTTATTTTTCTTTTTGGTTTTTTTATTTAATTATTTTAATTCTTTAAGATGGTAAATATAAATTCACTATTTTGCCCTCTTTGAAATTGTTAAAAATGTGGTCAAACTTAATTTTCCGGTCAACTAATGGAAAATGGATGAATTCCATCCATTTGTCCTCCAGTTGCACTCATTTGAAAGGTTTGGGACCACAGTGCAACAAATGAAAAGTTAGGGTAAAACCTACAAAGATGCCTACATTTAAATGCATATTTGTAAATGTTTAACTGAGGAAATGAATGACATCATCATACCGGCTGCAAAGCCAACTCTCTGTAGAACACCAGGCTGATTTCCTTCAGAAAATATGGTAAAAGATGAACTGATCACAGGAAACCAAGGGCGTGTGATGTAATTGAGCAATAGCTTTTGAACAACTAAACCAACCAAAGAACTTTCCTACAGAAACAAGTTAATGAACTACTACATCAGCACTGAAGCCAGTAAGGTTACTTGAATTCACTGAACCATAGTTAATGGTCATATAAGAAAAAGAATTTCACCTGAACCATAGCTTCATCAATAAAAGGGTGAACATCACTTGGTCCCGGTGACGGCCCAGCAAGAAGCTGAGTTGACATGGCAATAAGTATGAAGTTAAGTAGCTCTTGATGTAGAAGATACGTATCAGGGCTAGTGGAGAAATGAAATGAAATCAGGGGAATAATACATATAATGCAGAGCGTCAATGGGTTAATGAACTGTACAAACATACCGTACATCAACTTTGCCAAGAAAGTTAAGAGTGCTGTGCATAATGAGGTATGCAACATCTTCACCTGCTTTGGCAAGAAAAATGAAAAAATAAAGTAAAATTATTCGTGTGATTAAAATGAATGAAGTAAAAGAGAATTCATCTAAAAGTAAAAGCCTTAATTATGATGCATAGAAGAAACCTTTTGAGAAATTATTTGGTATTGTCTCACTTTCATCCAGCGACAAGTATAGTTCTTGGAAGTTTTCGCTCTTAGCATTCTCAATCAGATACTTCAGAAAAACAGAGGATACATACAATGCATTGAGAGCTTTTGCAAAAGCTGGGGATGGCACACCAGAAGTAGAAACACACTCTTGCAAACACCATGCTAGGTGAATTAAAATCTTCGCAAAGTGTCTTGTGTAACAATTGTTCACCACTGCATACAACACAATAGAGAGTAAGTATCATGGACAGTTGAAAACTTCTTGCTTTGTTTTCTTGTTTCAAGACGTTGTTCTGTATGTCAGATCATATGTAACTGTGCAAGTCTTTGTTTTGCTTCCTCGTGAAATTAAAAGAGGGTGAAAAATAAGCTCTATGTTCCAAACTGATCTTATATAGCAACCAATAACCCTGATGTGGTGATAAGTTCCTTTTAGTTGCACCATGTTGTGGTGAAAATTCCATACATTATAAAATATGGAAAAATTGGAAGGGTACTTAAAGTATCTAAAAGCTAAGTGCATGTTTAGCAGAGCTTATAATTGCTTATAAGCAGGTCAAACTTTATTTTCATCCATAGTACCCATAATTTTTACCTACTATTTAACGACACATTCCTTAGTATTGACTGCTTATAAGCACTTAAAAGCCTAGCCAAGCAAGCTCAACAAACATAGGAATTTGATGCTTTCTCATAAATTTCTGCAGGTACTTTAGTAAGGGTAGAAGGATTACTAAATCTCAATAAGTGCATGAAGAAGAAATCTGGCTTGATTCCTTAGATCTCCTGGGGTGATTGCAGATGGTTGGCAGAAATAGACACCACCATCCAAGGGGAATCAGTTTACTAAATAAGTGAAATGAGGCTTCTCCTCTTTTAGTAAAACTAAATCGGACAATGCTAGACTCTTTTGATTAAACATAGCTGCATGCAAGGTGTGTTCATTAAGTCTTTCCTCCAGTTGAATCAAAATCAAAACCATATATACGCCTTAAAGCTGTGAGACTAGACATGGACACATTGATTATTTTCCAAGTGTATAAAGCAACAGCAAAAATCAACACTAGAAATTGCTTCCAAGCACTGTAACTGTAAAATTGAAGTGAAAAGAGACTAATATGCCTACCATACATGTAGATAGCTAAATATTGTTTTAACCTTAATCTAAATAATACCATTCAATTTTATCTTTTATCCTACCAAGAACACAAAACACACATAGAAAATATGCACTGAGTTAAACCCATTAAGTTTAACCTCAAAAATTTGTGTAGTAACCCTAAGACAGTTGACCTCTTCATTGAAAATTCTCTAGATCAATCCCCATTTTAATAGCAGAATTTGACAATGAATTCACAAACAAGCCAATTCGAGACATGTAACAATAACCATGACTTTCCTAACAGCATTTGCAATATATACCGCGTACCAATAAGAAGAGAAATAAAGAAAAGAATTTAGAACTCCAAACTTCATCCGCGATTTCTAATAATTCAGAAGTCTGACAAATACCAAGCTCATAGGGTTATAATTATTATTAGAATTTCACTTGACCTAATAGTCGCCTAAATTGCACTATTTTAACTGATTGCTTCAGCCGTTTAAAATCAATCATGAAATGTTCGTGAAGTCAATTTCAAAACAACACCAAGCGTGAATACGCAACAGAAAAATAAAAATAAAAAATCAAGTACAAATTCCAAATGCGATTAACCATATCTTATACACAATGCGAATTCCATAAAAAAATAAAAACAGAATTTTGATAAGGAAACAATTGAAAAATCACTGACCGAAGAGCTGGAAAGCTTCGTGAACGCGATGAGAGGGCCATCGCAGATTGAGAGGAAGTTCGAGAAGTTTCTTCCAGTAATCGGAGGCTAGAGGGAACGATTTCTCCCCAATAAACTCTCCAATTAGATACTCCGCTGTCTCCTGTGGCCGCGCTCCTCCGCTCAGCAGCGGCGTCGATGGCACTCCACCCATTCTCCCACGTACGCTATATAATCGTATCTGTGTATGTATAGGTTTATGTATACGTGTTGTGTGCATAAAAATGTTGGAGATGTGGATCTGACTGAGGTTTTGAAGATAGTTGTTAACCTGATAGAGAGCGGAAAAATATTGGGGAAATTGCAGCAGCGGTCCCTAATCTTTTTACTTTTCGCAAACTTTATCCAAACTTTTATTTTGTATCAGCAAAGGTCCTTAACCTTTCATAAATATGCAACTGGAGTTCAAATGGATGGAAACCATCAATTTAACTGTTAGTTAGCCAAAAAAAGTCAAGATTTGATTAATTTTGACCAAATTAAAAGGGACAAAATGATAAGTTTAAAATCATCATATTAAATAAATAACCAAAGGAAAAAATGATTTCTTCTTCACCCCATTCTATCCCCCACAGCTGAAAATCAACCACAACACCGTTCGACACCATTGTCGATTATATTCTTCCCCAACACCCATTCACGCCCACCCTCAAACCTCATCCAAAACCAAATAGTTGTCGTCAGCAACATCACCCATATCGTAGGATTTATACATCACCCAAAAAAAAACCCTCATTCCCCTCTACATATCCCACCAAACTACCAGCCCTAACTCCACCAGATTTGGAATAACCACCCAAAATCCCCAATCACAAACTCAAAAATTGTTGAAAACTCATCTTCTAATCACACCCATCGTTGCAAACTATCACCGATCGACTCCGACAAACTAGACGTCCAGTATGATGATGGTATTTCAACAAAAGGGGGATAAACAATTGATGCAGCTTTTGAGATTTCAAGTCCCAATCTTTAGGTGGGATGGGATTTGATATATATGAATTTGATTTCTATCTCATATTGACGGTGGTGGGCGTGGATGGTGGCAAGTGAGAGTTGTGGTGACGGTTTGGATCGAAGGTGGCGATGGAGGCAATTTCCGGTAGGTATCGTCGGGGAAAAATATATCTATATCATATTTTAATTTGGGGGAGTGGGGTTATGTTTTTATTTTTATTTTTATTTTTATTTTTTGGGTTTTTAAAATGTAAAGTACCATTTTGCCATTTTTAATTTGGTCAAAATTAATTAAATATTGACTTTCTTGGTCAACTAACGGTCAAATGGATGTTTGACTCTAACTGCCTATTTATGAAAGGTTAGGGACCCTCGTTAGCACAAAATGAAGTTATAGTAAAATCTACCAAAAAAAAAAGATTAGGGACCGCAATTGCAATTTTTCCAAAAATATTTGGTATTTGATTAATGGGGATTGAAGGTCCTTAATTGACTAAATTACCCTTCACCCTCCCTCTCCTTTTTATTTTCTTTTTTCTCATATTCTAATAATTTCACTGCCATTAGTTTTCCGCCCACGGACTTGTTGGGGTTAGGGGGTAACTCGAAAGTTGGTTCATTGCCCGATTGCCTCAGTTACTAGTCGATCTCAATTTTTAATCAGTAAGAATTTATTCTCCAACATTTCACAATCAATATAGCGTCCAAGTTAATTAACATTACAATGATAAATGTGCAAGACACGTGATAATTTAATAAAATTGTAAATTATAATTCAGAGGAGATGGATTATTTTAATAATTTATTAAAAGGATGCAGATTTTGAGCCAACTTGTTACTACAATAGCGGATTTGAAAATAAATTACGCAATTTCCCAAAAAAATAAAAAAAATTTACAAACAACTTTTAGTGAATGCAAGAAATGGACTCAAAAAATTAAAATGTAGGATAAAACTTTACACAACAGAATCGTCTTTCACGAGAATGTGTAATGTTGTAATAAAAAATAAAAAATAAAAATTTGATTTCTTCTTCTTGAAAGTAATAAATAGACTTTCTATTTTATAGTCCTCTTTGTAGTTTTCTTTAAAAGGAAAGAACGGTCACTTGGTAAGTCATTAGTGAGAGTTTCTGAGAGCTTTGTCGGTGAGAAATCCACGTGGCACATCTTACATGTTACAAGTCAAAGTTTTGTTAGAGCCCGTTTGAGCCACATTATAATGAGAATGAAAAATATAGCCGTTATGGGCCCCACACAAGAGATAGAGAGTCTGAATTTTAATGTTAATGTGATGGATAACGGTCATATTTTTCATTTTCATGAAGAAAAAATGTGGCTCAAACAGNTAGAGCCCGTTTGAGCCACATTATAATGAGAATGAGAATGAAAAATATAGCCGTTATGGGCCCCACACAAGAGATAGAGAGTTTGAATTTTAATGTTGATGTGATGGATAACGGTCATATTTTTCATTTTAATGAAGAAAAAATGTGGCTCAAACGGGACCTTAGTTTTGGTCTTAAAAGCTTCGTTGGTAAGAAATCCACGTGGCACCTCCTACGTTCCACGAGTCAACAATCCGTCTTGCAAGTGAAAGATAATCTTTAGCCAGATCTACTTCATTGACTATACGCTTCACGTCGATATTTAGGGCGGGACAAAAGTTTCGAATCGAATCGAACGATTCTTCATAAGTTAAATATCCAAACGGGTACCTGAATCGAGAACCGATGGATTTGGGTCGGGTCTAGACCAAGAATCGAAGAACCGAAACTAAATAATTTTTTATTTTTTTATTGAATTAATTAAATTATTTTATTTTTTCTAAATAAATTAACAACTTAATTAAATAAAGTGGAAATTACATGAATCCCTACTTTTTAAGATCCAAATTCAAAAATCAGATTTTAAGCTTTGAGAGAAAGTAGTGAAAGAAAGTATAATTGAAAATGAATTAGGGTTTGAAATATTATATAGTTTAATTTTTATAATATTTTTATTAATATTTAATTAAATATAAAAAACTTGTATCTATATATAAAATATCCGATTTTTGAACATTAAAACTT
>CAIGRO010082149.1:0-17846 GCA_903798355.1 Fraxinus baroniana | reverse complement strand
TATAATCTTTTCGTCAATATGATCTGATCAATTACGAGATATGGATATGTGTCAGTCTCAATCATCGATCATATCTTTTATCCTACTGTTAAGTCATTGCAAGTCGACAACTCCTTTTTAACTTACGAGTTTACCTTGACCAAGGATTTCATTATCAACTTAACCGGATGAAATGCAGATCAAATCTCTTACTATCTAAAAGTGACAAATCCTCTATTGATCACAACCTTCATATGATTCTTGAAATACCCGAACAATGTCGTATTAGCGACCCTTGACAGAGCAATACCCAATATTACAAAAGTATGACTGTCCTCATATAAGGAACTATGATGACCTCAAGTCAAAGGACCAATTCCACTACCGAACGTTAAAAATTAACCACTGACACTCAGATATTTATCTATGTGAAATTTTTCAGTGGGTCTCCAATGTTTTGCTCTATAACAAAACATCCACATGTTCATCCAAGTGTCACCACACTTTAACTTGTGAGATCAGCTACTTACTTCTCAAGTAATAAATGCCACACATGATGATCTATCTGTAACAATGATATCCGTATCTCGTTATTACTTACGACTAAGGATAATTTAAGTTTCAATCATATTGTAATTTGTATTGAGACAATCACAACTCCTTGTGATTAACAAATTGCAAAGACTTAACTCTACGGACTCTATTATTTAATATAATTCGTTAGAGAAGTAAATTAAATAAATAATAGATCTTGCCAGGAAAATGCATTAAACATATTAAAGTATTTACCAACCTAAATCGATTGGATTTAGGGCATAACACTTACATACTGTAAGGAAGAAGATGGTTAAAAATGAAAACGAAGAAGCATTTTTTAAGGCTCATTTTTTCTTCAAATTCATTTTCAATCACATATTTCATCAAATTCACAACTTTTATCAACTTTCATAAAAATCGAATTTTTAACTAAACCAAACAGAAGCTTATTAAAGAAAAAATTCAAGTTTAATGATTTCATTCTAAAATAAATGAAAATATAATTACAATAATCAAATCAAAATATTCCATTAATTATTAAGGACAAAGGAAATATTAAAATGAACATTTTAAAAACCCAACCCAAAAGACCTAACCAACCATCAAAATAAAAGATTGATGAAATAGGCAAGCCTTTTCCACACGTGTGAAAGAGTGAGTGGTTTTCATCCCAAATCCTAACCAATCAAATGGATGATATATATCTTATCTAGTGGGCAAAATTAAAAGTAGCACGTGCGAGTGTGTGTCCGTGTGGGCCCCTATAAATTTCCATGAAACTATCTTCAATACTTGTTACTCGTTTAGAGATCTTCACGTGACGTGGCCTTCCCTCTATCTCAAACCAACTATCTTCCACTTTTACCCTCTCTTTACTCTCCACGTAATCACTTTTTTCTATAATGCGCCCCTACCTTACCTCACGTCACCTCAGTTCATCCTCACCTTTAAATCCAAATATCTAACGGTTCAGGACCTTGACAAGTAGGCAAGCGTAAGTTAGCATTCACCACTACCGAATAAAAAAGCGCCATTAAAAAAAATGACTGTATTATTAATTTATTCGAAAAGCTGAAAAAAAGAACACCATTAGTAGAGGCGGAAGTCTTCTCTCTTTCTTATTGATACAAATGACAGTTTTACTGTATATTCATACAGACAAACTTAGTCCGGTCGTGGGTGAATGCTAACGTGTGCCGGATCGGGGTTTGGATTTTTTACTTTTTTGAAGCGGCGGCGTTGTGTAATATTTGCAGTTTAGGTTAAAGTGGTTGCGGAAATTGACTACTCGCTTGCCGTTTATGGATGAAGAATTTTTGTGCTTGTTGATTATTTACGTCGTTTAGGTACCCCACAGTTAAACCTACCCGCCCTTTAGTGTTTTTCTTTACAGGAAGTAATATCTAATTTGATTAGGGGATTTTGTAATGAATCATGATCTGTAGAATGGGAATTTTTGAGGGATTGTAATTTTTGACCCAAGTACGTATAGTTAAAATTGAGGATTTTATTTTTATTATTGCATTTATTGGGACCAAAAAATGGAATTCTAGTATTTTTGTTTAACTTTTTTCGTGGGTAGAGGGGGTGATGGAGAAGAGTGAGATAGGGAAGAGCGGGGAAGGATTTATTGATAGGAGTAAGGTGAGGATTTTGGTTTGCGATAATGATACGAAGAGTTCCGAGGAGGTTCTTACGCTTCTCTGTAAATGTTCTTATCAAGGTAATATTCTATTTTTGTTATTTCTTGTTTTTTGCTTGGATTATTTCTCGATTTGGTCTGTGCTTTATTTATTAGTTCAGGTTTCTATGTGCATTTTTATTGAATTTTCTGTGAAAATTGATTCTGTTTCTGAATTACTTAGTTTTTTGGTTTGGATATATGGAGTACTTAACCTGAATTTTTATGTATTGGAGAGAACATGAAGCTTATGTTTTACATGAATCAAATCATTACAAATCATTACGATTCTTCAATTGATAGTGCTTTACCGATTGTACACCCTTAGTAGTTGAAGTTAGCAGCCATAGAGGGGTCAGAGCAGAGGTAACCTACATAAGGTTTAAAAGCATCACTTGCTTGGAGGAGGTATACATGAAATGTTTTGTCTTTTTTGTCTGGTATAGCAACATATTAGCCAATTTACTAATTGCTCACTCCCAATCATTTGTATAAGCTTCTCCTGTGTCAATCTATGCATTTAAATGACAAGATGATATTCATACGCTTATTCTGAATGTGGATAACTTGTGATTTTCAGTGACTTCAGTGAGGTCTCCAAGACAAGTGATTGATGCACTAAACGCCGAAGGGCCTGACATAGATATCATTCTTTCTGAAGTTGACCTTCCTATGTCCAAAGGACTGAAGATGTTGAAGTACATCATGAGGGACAAAGAGTTGCGACGCATTCCGGTGATCAGTAAGTTCAACTTTTGTTTCTTTGTGCATCTTGTTAAGATGTTTGTGTTTATGTGATAATATGTTGATTTTCATTCTCTTGATGCTTAATTCCAGTGATGTCAGCACAAGATGAGGTCTCAATTGTTGTCAAGTGCCTGAAATTCGGAGCAGCTGACTATCTTGTCAAACCATTACGAACCAATGAGTTATTAAATTTGTGGACTCATATGTGGAGAAGAAGGCGAATGGCAAGTACACTTTAATTGTGTTGCTTATTTGTTTCCAAAGTATACATGTAAGTGGAGTTAAGGTAGTATTTCAGAGGTCATAATTCAGACATCCAAAGTAGAAGTGAAAAACTAAAAGACCAAAGTTTTATGCTATCTACTCATTCAAATAGAAACACATTTTATTCATGGATTCTGACACTAACTCAATTTAACACTTCTTTATTTTACATGTTCATTCTGAAATTGCGTACCTGGGATGTCATGCATGTGTAGTAAATGTGCTCTCATGCACTGTAATTTAGTCATCATTTACTTCTGTCTCAATTTCTGTGTAACTTTCTGCATCTCTTCTTTACATGGACAGCTTGGACTAGCAGAGAAGAACATTGTGAATTATGATTTTGATATGGTTGTATCGGATCCTAGTGATGCTAATACCAACAGCACTACTCTGTTCTCCGATGACACAGATGACAAGTCTCGAAAGAGTATCCATCCGGAGGCTTGTGTTTTGACTAATCAGGAAGATGAGGTGAGTTTGAAATGGAGGTCTGGGTAATGATTCAAAAAATCTAAATATATACTTAATCTGAAATCATAGATGGTGCGGATTAGTCTTGTTGATGCATTATGTTGCAAATTTGGTCATACAAGAGAACATGCATCTGTAAATTTCTTCTAGTATCTGTCATTGAAGTAAACTCTAGCAGTGACTGTCATTCTACATTTTTTCAATGTAGCAGATGTAAATGAAGGTACTTTTTGCATTGCTATTGGTTTGGTTTGGTTTTTTTTTTTTTTTAATGCATTACCTCATTCATTTAGCGCGTGTAGCACTGTGGCTGGGTGTGGCTGGATGTGTGTTGAGGAGTGAAGGAAAGTTGAGCAATGCATATGCAATGTATTTTTGTGTAGAGTAGAACCTAGGTTCTGATGCTCAAGATAACAGTTTTTGTCCCTTGAACTTAAGAGTAGCTATTTAAATAGCTAAAAACCCAACCTCACCTAGACAGCATGTTCAGTCCACCTCTAATATGATTTTTCCACCCTTTCTGGAATAGTTTCTACTGGCTCTAATGACACATAGATGCATTGGTATTCAAGTTCCTTCTGAGTTTCCACTGTACACGCTCCATTTCTCAGCTTCAAGAGTTATTCGAATACAAACTAGGGATCAAATGGGATGTTGTTGCTGGAAGTTCAAACTCTCCTTATCGTATTTTAACATTGTCGTGTGATAGTTTGTTTTAACCAGAGATTATTGACCATAATTTTGAATAGCAATAAATGCTGTAATAAATAAGCAACTCTATTTTTGATAATCTTTAAATGACATTATAACCATATGCATATGTTCATTTCTACTTCTACATTTCCAGAGTAATGCTACTGCTGCTGCTACTGCTACTCCTATTGAGACTCCAATTGGGGCCTCTTCAGAGTGTCAGCCTGATGTGCCAGGAATTAGTGACAGGCAGACAGGTAAATGGCTTTTGTGATTTTAAATCAATTTACAATTCATAAAGAATGAGTGTTGCTGTCCAGATACTCTGCACGCCGCTGTTATAATGTATTGTTTCACAATGCTTTTGAAGTTTGGTCTAACTTTTCTATTACATGGCTATTTATATTTAAATTGATGGTCACAGGATCATCATTCTTGTTTATTTAATGAACCTCAGTCTTTTACATTCCTTTATTGGATACATATGGAGAAGTATTTCATTCATTATTCTCTATTCATGTGGCCAAATAGCTTCCTGGATTTATTGGTGTATCTACTTTGTAATTAGACACGTCAGAGTTTTAGAATTTGAAAACAAAATTCTTTATTTGAGATGAGAAGTAAAAATATTGTTGAACTATGTATTCGAGATGACAAACATTCTGTTAAAAACTTAAACGAAATAGCAGTGCTGGCATGCTTTTGAAGTAAATTTTAGTATATGAATAGTAATTTGTTAGACTGAACTTGAAAGGAATTAGATTGTTGTTTATTGAATGGGGTATATATACGTTAACTTTGTGAATGGCCATGTCATTTAAACAGATTAAAGGCCTGACTTCCATTACAAGGAGATATTTCTAAGTGGTCATCCAATTCTCGTAAATAATTTCATCATGCACCATATTTTATCTTCCTATAAAAATTTTGAGACAGTTCTCTGAATTCAAATTAACTTGAATATCTGTCAGCTCATAATGCTTTTGATTTTCAGTCATTTTTTTCTCGTTTGTCATAAGTTTCACATTACTGTACTTTGTGATTAGTTAAAAAAAAAAATCGATGTGCATTGAATTTCTTGTGAAGATTTTGACTGGATCTCCCTGCCATAAATCAGTAAATAATTAAGGATGATCAACATATGTTGCCAGACACAAGCCTGATGATACCCTTCTAAATAGGTCCTGAAAGTTGTTTACCATGTGATACTCTCCATAATGCACTAGAAATATAATTGTATAGCATTAAGAAGCAAAGGATTTCCAAATTTTGCCTGCTTATTCAAGTTTTCTAATTTCCCTTTATAAATCTTTCAGGGAAAATTTCTTCATTTCCAAAGAAGAGTGAGTTAAAGATAGGCGAGTCTTCAGCTTTTTTCACATACATCAAATCAAGCACACCCAAAAGCAACAACCATGGGGATGCCTCTGTTTGTGAAAATTTGCCTCAGAACTTGAGGATCAAGGAGAAGCTCACTACAATGAATGGGCAAGTAGGTGCTGATATCCAAGGACATGACAACAGAGATTCTGTGGAAAATCATTCTCAAGGAGATGATTATCCAAGCAGTAATAGTATCCCTGATTCTTTTTCTACGGAGAGATCTTGTACTCCTCCCATATCGCTGGAAACCTCTCAACAGAGGAACTCAAATGAGGAGTTTTCTCAGGTGCATATGCATCCAAGAAATGGATCTCCCAATGATGGTGTAGGTTTTCATACAAATCCTGCCTATCCTTATTATATGTCAGGAGGAATGAATCAATTTATGATGTCATCAGCGGCTGTGTATCGAAAGAACCCACAACCACAAGATCTGCACTACCACACCAATTCTGCTATATTACCTCAATACGATCATAATCCACACTATGCTAGTCATGTGCCTGGAATGGCATCTTATCCTTACTACCCTGTTGGTATATGCCTACACCCTGGCCAGATGCCTACAACAATGCACCCATGGTCCTCACATGGAAGTGCATCCCCTAATGAAGGAAAGTTGAGCAATGTTGATCGTAGAGAGGCGGCTTTAATGAAATTCAAGCAGAAGCGGAAGGAAAGATGTTTTGACAAGAGGATCAGGTATGTCAACCGTAAACGACTTGCAGAACGTAGACCTCGTGTGAAGGGACAGTTTGTTCGAAAGGTAAATGGTGTTAATGTAGATCTTAATGGGCTACCGGCATCAGCAGAAGAAGAGGAAGATGGTGAGGAGGAGGACCAAACAGCTAATATAGATTCTTTGCCAGAGGATGATGCTTGCCACTAATAAACTTCATTTAGAAGGTATACACTCTTTCTGGTTGTTTTCCTTCATCGTGATACAGCTATACTTGAGGGTTTCTCATGTCTTAATCTTTCTACATGCTGCAGTCTATAAATTTATGTGGTTGTGTGATGTTAGTTAATATTCCATACAAGGCAGTGGACCTCCTTCGAGTTTCTATTCTCCTTATCCAATAGATTGGCAACTTGATGGACATTGGCTGAGAGGTTTTGAATTTGTAGAGCCATTCTTAAGAGATGAGATCCAGGGCCCGGCACCAGACTCCTTTCATAATCTCTTCAGTCTGACCGAAGTGTTTTCCTTGAATACTGGACTTTCTGTGATCTCTCATTAGAGGAAAAGGTAAAATTAATGTGTGGTGTCATTGTTTAAAAACAGACCATTGTGACAGTTTATGAAGAACTTTATAATGTTAACATATGGTCTGGATATGACCTGGCTGCTGCTTATGATTTGGCGCATCACAAGGTCGCGTCTGAACTATAGGAAAAATTTGCTTCAAGTACTTTGTTACCTCGTTACCTTTAGGATAAAAATTTACACTATTGGCATACTAGTCCTTGTGTATTATCAATTTTGATACTTGTCGAGAAAGGTTTGGTGAGTTGTGGCTGCATATCCTTAATTTGTTAATATTTTCCTGCCGTGATGATTGAAATGACATCGATTAAGTTTCAAATTCAAGGCATGACTAGTGATGCATAGACATTTAAGCAGAAACACACATACAAAGGTGCCCTCCAGTAGTTGGCTTGGGCAGTAAAATCCCCATGATTCTTTGTATTTCCACTGCATAATGTGTTCACAGTACAATGTAAAGTTCCTCTCTAGATCATCTTCCTGCTACTATCGTTGGTTTTTGCTAAAACTAGGTTCTGTTAGATGTGCATTGGTTGCATTGTGGATCCTTTGATCTGGATTGTCTGATGGTCGTGTTCTGTATGTTTTGATTGGTTTGGCTTGTCGTGTTCTGTATGCTATGTGGACTGGAAAATCCAAGCTTGTCGGTGGACCTTTTGCACTGTGACCACATTCCAGCAGCTGAACATTGCTTGAGAGGAGTTGTCGAGCTGCTTAGACAACGGTGAAAGGATACTCAAACCCAAGAGCATTTTCTTGGTACTCTTGAACCATTCGAAAGCCTGCGCAAGTCAGAATTTGGTACTAAATTATGGTGGGGCTATTGAATTTTCATGGAAAAACGTGGGACCAAGTTTTCTGCATTTTTTATTAGATAAAATTAACGCGAGCATTGAGCCATGGATACAAATTCAAGGTGCATTATTGTTGCAAATCACTAATTTTCCCATTGTGAAAACAAAATAAAACAAGTCATTTGTAGGCATTATCAAAAGGCTTGTCCGGATAGATTTTATTTTTTATTTTTTTCATTTTTTGTCCACGAGGATTAAGTTTAAAGAAATGCAACATTGTTTGGCTAAAGGGACAAAATTCTGATAAACCAAGTACGCGACTCTTCATTTATTCAAAATACCTTGTGATCTTCAACTTGTCCTGCCATATACTACTTTGATATTGAAGGACGCCTCATTATTTCAAATTCAACGGGGTTTCATTGAATATTTTACTACTAGAATCCCTTGATTTAGTTCCTCATCTCCAGTTAGATTTAAGCATGACACACAAGGTTGTATCAAAAAGTGCAGCCCTCACACTACGAATCTAGGATACATAGATCAAGTGGATAGTTGTGACTTGTGAGATCCTTACCGAGAAAATGGCAATGGCACGGATGATGTCTTGATTGATACTTTGTCATGGTCGGATGATGTCTTGATTGATGCCTTGTCATGGTCGAAGGCGTGAGGGATGTTCGGACAACGCACGGATTCGAGAAGAAATGTAGTAAGGTATTGAGTTGGTTTTGTAATGCGGCAGTAATCGAGGCATAACAATGCTGGATTTACTTGATAGTAGCATTGTAGGATGGAATTTGTGATGCATGTTAGATTTGGCATTGATCTATGGATTGGTGCACGCAAGTGTTCGGCAACATTGAAACGTTGTCTAGCTGATTCAATCTACGTGTTAAGTGCATTTTCAGACACGAGGGAGGCATGTGACGATGGTTACGAGTAGTTTTCCTTAATTTGTGTTTGAATGTTGGGGCAGTTGTAGGCCATGTTGATGTGGGCCTAAAAAACTTGCCATAATGACCCTAGCAGTTTGGGGTGTCAATTGCCATCCGAATTTGCTTATTTATTTGGCAAGTGTTGAGAACATAAAAAGATAGAGAGGCAGATTGTTAAGAGTGACAAGACGATAGTGTGTTGATCCTTCACATTTTTGTACATATTTCTTTGTTTTTAGTGAAAAATAAAGTTGGGACGGTTCTCGTAAAATCTGTATTTCAGTGCTAGCTTTACATATTTCAATCTTCTGCATTTACTTCGTTAAAATCCGTGTGCTTTTGTTACTATCATTGCATAAAATGTGTATTGGTTGGTTAGGAATGAAAAACCTCGACGATGTTGCAAGGAACACATAGTTGTGGTAGTATTGTAAATGCATACTTGCGACCACACTATGGATCCTAGATTCATAGTAGTCTAAAATTAGGGTAAATCCTCATGAATAGGGGGGTGCCCGGGTTTGACCCGGGCACACTTTCCCTGTGAAAAAAGCAGGGGTCTTAAAATTAACTAAATTATTTTAATTTTTCAAATTGACGACACATGGAGGAGCAGACAGGATCCCCAACACATGGGTGGTACCAAATAATGTTCTCATCACGTGAGCAAACACTTGCATGGAAGGAAAAAAAAAAAAATCTAAAGATTCACCTTTTAAAAAATCTAAATTTATAAATTATAATTTGAAAATGACATGATCGTATGCACGATATGTAACGGGTTCCTACTACGAAATTTCTTGTAATTTTATTTACAGTAAAATTTTAGTTAATTGATTGAGGCGGACTGCTCTTCTACTAGACGTTTCGAAATAAAGATTATGATACGTTGATGCTAATTTGCTTCTTCATTTCTCGACTTGTATACAATTCGTTATCCATTTTTAATACAATTTTAGAGAAGATTCTCATACAATATTTTTCAATCAACATGAAAAATGAAAATAATTCGTTAAAAAAAAAAAAAAATAAGAGAAGCATATAATAGTTTAAACCTATTTTTATTTTTTTTTATTTTTGTATAATTAACCTAATTGGGGGAAAAATTCAATAACTAACCTAATTAGGTTTAAACTTAACCTCAAAACTTACTTTTAAAAAAATGAAGCAAAAAGGTGTAATTAAGGTGGAAGAAGAAAACAAGGCGCAAGAGGAGGCGGGTCCGGCGGGATCCCATTCTCCACTGGCAGTGGCACCCCATTCTTCATTCACTTCACCAATCCCATTTTCCAGTTTTCTTTCTCTATCAAACCCAATAACTCGTGCTTCTTCTTCGCTTTCTCCACGCCAAATTTCATGCTCAAATGGATAATTATACATAATCTTTGTCATTTCTTGAGAGAGGGATAGAAAGAGAGATTCAGCCCATATACAATCACACAGAGCTTTAGTTTTACATATGGGTTCAGACAGCACGTCTACTGCTCAAAAAAGGACATCCACAGTACTCCCGACAACCACCGCCAACGGCGGTGCCCGCGGCCGTAATTCGATTCTTCCTCGTGGTCGGCAGATCCATAAGACGTTCAATAATATCAAGATCACAATACTGTGCTTACTTGTTACAATTCTCGTACTCCGTGGTACAATCGGTCTTGGGAATCTTGCTTCTACAGAGGCTGATGCTGAGAATCAGCTTTTAATCGAGGAGACCAACCGTATCCTTGCCGAGATCCGATCGGATAAAGACCCGAACGACCCGGATGATCAATCCGAGGAATTGTTTAATCCGAATATTACTTATAGTTTAGGGCCGAAAATTAGCTCCTGGGATGCGGACCGCAGGACGTGGCTTCGGAAAAACCCGCAATTCCCGAATTATGTTGACAAAAAAGCTAGGATTTTGCTTGTTACAGGGTCCCCTCCGAACCCTTGTGATAATGCAATTGGGGATCATTACTTATTGAAGGGTATTAAGAATAAGATTGATTATTGTAGAATTCACGGGATTGAGATTGTGCACAATATGGCTCATCTGGATATGGAAATGGCGGGGTACTGGGCGAAGCTCCCGTTGATTCGAAGGCTCATGTTGTCCCATCCTGAAGTGGAGTGGATTTGGTGGATGGATAGCGATGCATTGTTTACTGATATGACGTTTGAGATACCTCTTTCGAAATATAATGAGTTTAATCTCGTTATCCATGGGTACCCTGATTTGTTGTTCGATCAAAAATCCTGGATCGCATTGAACACAGGTAGTTTCTTGTTTAGGAATTGCCAGTGGTCATTGGATTTGTTGGACGCTTGGGCACCTATGGGGCCCAAGGGTCCGATTCGAGAGGAGGCTGGGAAGATATTAACTGCTAATTTGAAGGGCCGCCCAGCATTTGAGGCAGATGATCAGTCTGCACTGATATACTTGTTGATTTCAAAGAGGGATGAGTGGATGAGCAAGGTGTTCGTCGAGAACTCGTATTATTTGCATGGATATTGGGCTGGATTGGTGGATCGGTACGAGGAAATGATGGAGAAGTACCATCCAGGGTTGGGCGATGAGAGATGGCCATTCGTGACTCATTTTGTTGGTTGCAAACCTTGTGGGAGTTATGGGGATTACCCGGTTGAGAGGTGCTTGAAGAATATCGAGAGAGCGTTCAACTTTGCGGATAATCAAGTGCTGAAGTTGTACGGATTCAGGCACCGGGGCTTGGTGAGCCCGAATCTTAAGAGGATCAGGAACGAGTCCGTGACTCCTCTGGTAAATGTAGATCAGTTCGATATTCGGCACTCTTTGCATGAGATCAGTGGTTAGTCTTCAGTGAGCAAAACTCTGTAGGTAATGTGATTTTCGGTTACATTTTCAGATTTGAGTTCGATATAGTTTCAGTCTTTTTTGAGTTTAATAGAAGTTTTGAAGTTATTACAAACTATGTTTTCTTCTGTTACATTAATTACTCCGGAAACATAGGAAAAGAGAATGATTTTGGTAACTTTGGTAATTGTGGCGGATAAGTTGATATGAACTTATAATATAAAAGCTGCTTGTAATATTTCAGTTTACATTCACGTTCTTGAGGTTCCCTTTTGCAGATTACCTTTCTTTTAAATACAGAACAAGTTCTCATAGCACAAGAATTTCATAGGAAATGAATCTATCGACCCGTAATATTTCAGTTTCGTTGATAATGTTAATGGTCATTAATGCCTCTAATTTCTTCCTTTGATGTATGGAATTTAGTCTAGAACTACGAGAAAGCAAAAGGAAATTATTTTCGAAAAGCTCATGCCTTGAGGCACACCTTACATGAAGCATTCAATGGGACTTGGATGAAACAACTCAGCCTTTGGGATTTAAACTCAAAATCTCTCTCTTTATTCGAGATTTAAGTTGAATTCTAATATCAATTGGTATCTCAGGGCTGCAATAGAAATCCTTGAGAGTTAATATGAGCGAATGCTCTACCAAAGCGATCAATACATATGATGTAAATGATATAACGGATTGAGCATAGAGGATCAAGTTTTTACATTGGGAGCCTCAAAGCTTACGCTTTTATTACTCTGTCTAAACTTATGCCTTGATTTACTACCGCGAACTCTCCACTTCATAAGCATCAGAGATTTTCGAGGCATGTGTTCCTTAATCTCGTCATTTCAAGCTTCTTTTCTTACTAGCCTCGTATTTTTCGACATGTTTTTCTTTAGTTCAGAATGTTTGAAGGGTTTTGTTATATTGTTTTGAAAATAACTCAACTCCAAAAATTATAAAGAATTGGAGAGTAGAGAGGATAACAAGGGAAGAAGATTGTACATGCCCTAGCCCCTAGCCCTTCCTCCTGCAAGGCGCGGTCCTTTCGAGTGAAGCATGGTGTGAAATGTTCAAGTGCTACAGATCAGCTTTTCAAAAAGTTAGTGCTAATAGTGTATAATACAATGGTGGGTCATAATGGGCCCTATTGTCAAGGCCCAAACGAACTGAAATCGGTCCTTTCCGGACCATTCCATTAAATTGGTTACATTTGACCTTACTGAGAGATTATACAGTTTGGTTCAACTTTGGCCAACCATAATATTAATTATTGATTAATAAATTAGTGCTAAAAAACCTAAAAACTTGTTACCTTCCCATATTTAATTATGTATAGAGTGGGTTAGATATATATCATTAGCTGAACAGAATAATCAGTTAGGAGATCAACAAATATATTGACCCAAATTCTTCTTTTTTCAAAAATAGACTGCTGAATAATTTGAAAATGTGATTATCTCCAACTTTGAAAAGTTTTGACATTTTTAATTCATTATGAGGGTGTTTGGTAGAGATTAAAATTGGATTAAAATTGAAAAATTAGTCGTTATTGTTGACTTTTATTAGACGAGTAAAACTCAATAACTGTTATATTTTTAATTTTAATCCGATTTTAAGCCGTACCAAACAGGCCCTATAGCTTGTGCAAGTCAATCAAATGTTAAGTTGATTAAGAATAAATTTAAATGATACATAAAATGATAAAGTTGATAGAGCTCCTCACTCGATCGACTCAACACAAGAAAGTGAGTTGATTTAAGTATAAATTCGACCAATCGATAAAATGGTAGAGGTGATAGAGCTCCTAACCTGACCAACTCAATAAAAGAAAGTGAATATGTTTGTTTAAGTATGAAATCGACTTATCGATAAAATGGTAAGAGTTGATAGAACTACTAACTCGATCAACTCAACAAAAGAAAGTGAAGCGAGTTTACAAGATAAAAATAGCATAAAAAGATTTATTTATTAATTTTTTGTACCTATTTAATTACATAATATGATATTTCCACCACAATTTTTTATTGTTAAACTACTTTTGAATTGCATTGAATGTCTCCAATCTTTCCTCATTATTGCACTTATATTTCAAACTTTATTTTCGTCACATTCTTATTATTAACATTTCATTAATCGGCAAATCTCTAACGATGATTTCAGTGCAAAACACATCCATTGGTGGTCGTATCAAATATTTTTTTTTTAAAAAAAAAAAAAAGAAAGGTCAAATACAAGTATGACAAACTTTTTGAGTTTTTAGGTAAGAGTTTGTACCTTTCCCACAGAGAGGAATTTAGGCAGCCCAAATTAACTAACAACTGATTGAACTTTTAATATCAATAAATGTAAAGTCAAATCACATCCAACAAGAGGCAGAAGAACCATAGCTTATATATGTGAATTATATAATTAAAGTCATGTTAATTTTGATTTGGAGGAGTGATTGTACCAAAGAGTATATTCTAAGTCATATTTAAAACACCCTCTTTTCATTTTCAAGCAATCCACCAAAAAGCCAAGCTTTCTTCCTAAGGTTCTCACCTTTTATGATGTTACACATTTCACTTTTTTTTTTCTTTTATTATTTTGGGATCATCTTTTACATAATATAAAGGCTGGTGTTTTCAGTGCCTTGTAATCTAATATAGGGATTTGGAAATCTCAAAGGAATTGTAAATGAGTTCAAACAAAACTGGTTGGTGAAAACAAAGCAGATACGTCAGTTCTAGTCGTTGGCCTATTCCTTAATCCAACCAACACACCTAATATCAATTACTACTTCATATATATCCCATTTCTGAACCATCTATATGAATCTCGGTCGGGACGACGTTGTTGTTATCGCGATGGACGAATACTCACCGTCAGTTCCAATAAGGAAAACAGCAGGCAGAATTATCAGAAGATCAATCTTTACATTTCTGCAGAAATATCAGTACTTCACCTTAACTGCAGCACTCCTTGCGTTTCCATTTGCGGCCTCGACTCTACTATTGCAAGCATCCCTCCCCTCTTCTGTCCTTCTTGCATTTGTTCAACGTCGTTTTAGAGCCCTTTTTCTAGCTGCTGGTTTCCCTCCCTCGTCAGAATTTTTCATAATTCTCAATCTTAAGCTCTCTCAAACCATTGTTACATATATTCTCCTTCTTCCATTCTCCCTTTCCTTACTTCTGGTCGCTAAGGCGTCGATAATCAAATCTTTGAGCAATCCTAGACCCGCAGAAGAACCTTCATTTTCTTCTTGGATTGCAGTATACAAACCCCTTCTCCAAACTCAAATTTGCAGCTCATTAGTCATCCTTTCAGCCAATGCTACTTGCTTCTCTCTTCTTCTTTTTGCTTTCAATTTTTTCGATGTATTAGACATATCTTCTCCAGGAGCCTTGCTATTCATTTCAGCGACTGGAGCCGTTATCTATTCTATCATTCTTGCCAATGCCTACATTATATGCAACTTGGCATTGGTGTTATCTGGAGTGGAGAAACTCGGGGGCTGTCTTGCAATTCTTAAGGCTTGTGTTCTGATCCAGGGTCGAACTTCTACAGCATTGTCATTAGCCGTGCCAATCAACATAGCCTTGGCTGCAATTGAAGCTTTGTTTCAATACAGAATCGTGAGAGCTTATCATCGTGCACTGTCTCCCAACTCATCTATGGCTTTCGAGGCAATATTTATTGCATACTTGTACGGCATTCTTCTTGTGCTCGATACTGTCGTTGGATGCATATTCTTCAAGAGTTGTATAACAGCTTTCAAGATTGATCAAGAGGACAGGCACTCTATTCAGATACAAATTGAAGATGTAAATGGCAAGTCCTTTTCAAGTGTAAATACTTTAAAAGAGCTTCCTCCAATTTTTTATACTAAGTGAATAATTAGTTACATGATTTTCTCCCTTCGAATTCATTGAGAATTGGCAGCTTCTGTATGCATTTCGAAAGAACCTGTAGATGTTGTAATTAATTGTAAGCCAATTTGAGTCTGTATTGAAAATGCAATGAAAAAAAAAAAGGGGGGGGAAACTGCTTGAGTAATCTTTTATCGATTTTCGTTTTCAATTACAACAAAAACCGACTCTTTTGTTCGTTCATCATAAAATCCATTGGAAAATTCTAAAGTAATAAACTATCAAAACAGATGAAGAGTTGTTTAAACTGTCACACGTCAATAATATTCGATGATTTTTNGTTTTCAATTACAACAAAAACCGACTCTTTTGTTCGTTCATCATAAAATCCATTGGAAAATTCTAAAGTAATAAACTATCAAAACAGATGAAGAGTTGTTTAAACTGTCACACGTCAATAATATTCGATGATTTTTTATGTCACGAATTTCAATTTTATTTTTATTAGGGTTTCCTCTTTTTGGTTATAACAAAGAAACAAAAGCATCTGCACATCAATTTCTAGGAATGAGAAAGATATAAACAACCAATAATTTGAGATCTTTCTGTTAAGGGATAAAAATCTCACATTAAATAAAGTTGAAAACATAGACCGACTTATAAATGATTGAGTTACTTTTATTAATAAGATTGATCTTTTAAGATGGAATCTCAAATCTTAACATGGTATTAGAGCACACTAAGTTCCAATGAACAATTCGATACGATTAAATTAAATAAGCCACCAACTTGCGGGGGCATGTTAAGAGATAAAAATTTCACATCGATTAAAGATGAAAATATAGACCGACTTATAAAAGATTGTGTTACTCATCTTAATAAGGTTGACCTTTTAAGATGGAACTTCAAATCATAACATGATATCGGAGCCTATTAAATTCTAATGAGCAATTCGATCCAATTAAGACTCAACAAAAAAAAAATTTGAGTACACGAATTTCAAGATTGATATGCTTAAACGAGCCACCATCTTATGTGGACATGTTAAGGGATAAAAATTTCACATCAAATAAAGATAAAAACATGGACCAACTTATAAATGATTGAGTCACTCCTAAGCCCATGTTTGAAACCCATTTTGAGGAGATTTTGAATAGTGATTGATGTGAGAATGTGTAGTGAAAAAGTGATGAAAAGTTTTTGATTTGTGTGTAATATTATTTTATTTGGAGAATTTGTGATTAAAATGAAGAAAGAGAAAGAGAAATTAATGGGTGTCAAACGGGGGCTTAATAAGATTGACCTTTTAAGATGAAATTCAAAATCTTAACACTCTCCTCTTAATAAATGAAAATATTTAAATGCTTTCTAAAAATTGAATCTAAATGAACAGAAGAATTTCTGAACCTAAATCCTATATTTTGATGACAAAAACTATTCCGCTAACATAAGGAATCTTATATATTCTCTCTAATCCTGACCTCTATACATTAAATTTCGTGGTCGATTCCCCTCAGGAACCAATCTATATGTTACAACAAAAAGAATAACCTTTAATCTGAATCTGAATACAGGGTTACAGCTCTGTACTGGTTTCATAATACAGCATGATCATTGGCTTTACAATTTCAAAGGGCACATGGACGGATTTAGGGGGACTGGGCCGATGTGTAGCCCGGTCCAGTCCAAGGCCTATTAATTCTTTTTAGTGTAAAAAAAAATTCTTGCTCAAAGATTTAATTTACAAGAAATCATTCATAATATTGATCAAAACTATTTCAAATAGAAAAAGGTTTGTATTTGGACATCATCAGTCGATTTGAAGAAAATTGAATGGTAAATGGCCTCCATGCCACGTGATTTGTGCTAAATAGTATTATTGAAAATTTTGATACGCTCCTAGTCTGGTTAAGAAATCACGTTGTGGCATAATATAAGGATGATATACCACATAAATATATTATGTAGGATAAAAGAAGCAGGGATACAGAAAAGATCAAAGAATTTCATGGAACTTCACTCACATTAGGAACTTAAAAAAAGGACAAAAATAATGTAATATGAAGGTCGAAGTCGAAATTTCGATTTCCAATTGAGGATCGTTCTTTATTAACCATTTTGTGCTATTTCTTTAACCCCTTAACTGAAGAAATTTTTAGTCGATTCCCTTTCAATAAAAAGCTTTACTCAAAACATGAGAATTAGTAGGAACACAATACAATAGGAGCCGACCTCATCAACCAATCAAGGATAAGATCGTTGGCACACCTTCCAAACTCGACATTGTAGCTCATTTGATTGACAAGACATGAGTCTAGACAGTGAGAAGTCATTTTTTTCCTATAAATAGAGAAAAACGATCCCCTTCAAAGGCAAAAATCAGCTTATTTTACAACTTCGATAAAAATATTGTCATTCTCACTTCTCTT
>CAIGRO010082133.1:0-15497 GCA_903798355.1 Fraxinus baroniana | reverse complement strand
AAAAAAAAAAAAAAAAAATTGACGTGCTCACGAGCCGAGCCAAGCCTGCTCGGCTCGGGGCTCGTGACTCACGAGCTCGTGGGCCGAGCCAAGCTCGTGGCTTTAAGGGCCGAGCCGGCTCGGCTCGACCCATTGACACCTCTAGGTAGACTTGAGCATACAACTCATAGCTCAACTCGATAGAAATGGTGCTTAAATAAAAAAATACGAGTTTAGGCGAGGTTTAGGTGTTAATAAATGTTTTTTTTATTTTTAATATTATTTTAAATTATTTATCATTTTAAAAATCATTTCATAATTAAAATAATACATATAAAACATCTAAAATTATAAAATACTATGTTTACTTAAAAATTCATACCATTAGTTAATTATTTAAATTTTCAAGTTTTCAAAATGCAAAAATTAGAATATTTTTCATTATTTCAATTTTCAACTAAACAAGTCATGCTTAATAGATTTATAGGAACTTCATACATGTTTTTGGAGTTCTCAACAAAATAACGAGTTTTAATATTACAATTATATGATGTAAATAACACCATAGTTTAAATTTTATTTAAATATTTAGATAAAGTTATTTTTAACTTTTGTACAGATAAGATCTTTAAAAACTTGAAATTAAAGTCAGAGTAAATTTTTTTTTTAAAAAAATTAAAAAAATTAATAAACTAAAATCAAATTAAATATTTTTTTAAAAAAAGAAAAAAAAATATAAAAAACTAATAAATGGCGCTTAGAGAGATGAAAGAGGAATGAAAAAATTCAACTGCTTAGGAATTGGAGAAAAAAACGTTTACGAACAAAGTAGGGCGTTTTGTTGGAGTTTCAAGTCTAGGTGGTGCCTATGTGAGCTTTTTAAAACACCACTACTAAACATGTGAGTTGTCCACCTAACATGTCCGTCCTTAAAAATGTATGCCAAAATTAATACATCATGCTCTTAGCTACAATTTTATGTGGCAGTGAGTTAAAGTGTTTATTGGCACGTTGACGAGAGAAAATATCTCTAAATTTTGTATGGTATCCATATGTTTTGGAGGGTAATTGATATTTTCCATGAACAATTTTCATGTTGGCTCCTCTCGTCGTTCACGACTTGTTACGTGGAGAATGACTTGTAATTTTCATGTACTTGGCTCCTCTCAATGCATGATGAATATGAGAGTGAAGAGAGACGGCATGAGAATGTGGAAGATATGAATAAGATTGATGCTTAGAAAAATGAACATGTCTAACTCTAATATATCTTTCTAGAATACCAAGTAAATAATAAAATATATAACGTTCGAGACATTCCGCACTCATTTTTAATTATACATTCCAAAAAAAAAATACTTTTATTTAAATAATTATTGTTGTTTGTTTTTCATAAAAAAAAATTCGTGAGTTTTTGTTTATTATATTCAAATGGAATTTATACTATGTCATTTAATATATAGGCTAGTTTCATGTTGGTCATATAACTTCAATTTATCTCAAATTGATCATTCAACTTATATTTTTGACCATTTCATCTATGAACATTAACAAACTGAGAGAATTTGTAACCTCAGTAACATACTTCATGACCAAAATTTTATTGTTGGCAATAAATTTTTTTTTTGTAGATCCAAACATTTTTTTTTTGGTTATAGAAGAGAAGGATTTTCACTATGCAAATATTGAATATTTTATTACTATATTTTCCATTACTTAATTAATTTTTTTGGCTCCACATATTTCTTTTTCTCCCAATTTAATATTGGATATTTTATTGTTATATTTTCTAAATTTTTTATTTTTTTATAATGGATAAATCAAATTATTTTAATTGTTTCTAAACAATGAGATTCGGTTCTTATTCGGTTATTCGATTTTTTTGTCTAAAATCGAGAACTGAACTAAACCTGTCGAATTTGAATCTCGCTTTTGGTCTAGAATTGAGAACATAACCAAACCGAACCAAACACGCTTTTCATAATATAATTGAATCTCTTTGATTAAATAGAACAAAAATGCGGTTCTAACCATTTCATGATCCCGCAACTTTTCAACCATATATTTAAAAAATTTCTATCACAATCTACCAAAAAATTTAATTTTAATCCCCACCAAATACCATCTTAATTTGGGTGAGTGATGGAGTTGAACAGAGTGAAGTTCGATGGCCAACGGGACAATTTTGGAAGTTCGGTGAGTAAACCGTAACATAAAACAAAGTTCAATGGGTAATTCGTGACATGGATCAAAGTTCGGTGAGTAATCCGTAGCATGAAGCAAAATTCGCTGAGTAACTCATGTGCACACATGGCGTTGACGTGGGATCCAATTAACAATTTAACGTGTCACGTCGTCATTATGTCAGCCACGTGGACAACGTTATTAACGGTTTTGATCCAGTGGTCAATGGAATGGGACGGTTTAAAATTGAGTGGCCAGTGAGAAAATTTTTAATGATGAATGAGTAAACTGTGACATGCATGAAAGTTCAGTGACTAATGTAACATTTAACTCTATAAAACAAGTTGGACAATCAAAGCTTGTTTGGTTTAAATTTTTTGGATGAAAAATTGATTTTGAATAGTGATATGATGGGAAATGTGTGGTTGAAAAAGAAAAAAAAATTATTGATATGATGTAAAATATTATTTTATTAAAAAATGTGTAATTAAAAAATGAGAATTGATTTACTGTAAAATTGGAGAATTCTAACCAAACAAGCAGTTAACAAGATTTTTTTTGATCTTACCTCTTGTTCTAGACCATTCTTCGAACATGTATGATTTGCTCTGTCCGAAAGTAGTATCATAGGGACACCCCTCTCCATACCCATCACAACACAAGGACCATGTGACGTGGGCCTTATCTCTTAAGTACACGTGTCATTCTCTAATTAAGTATAGAGGTGATCGCTTAGCTGTCGAAACAGTTTCATGGTCCCCCACCATAATTTTCTTTTGAATCTCAATGCCACCGGCTACCGGATACACAAGTTGCTATCAAACAATGCATGAATTCTCCAGTATAAAGTAGTACACCAAGCACATTTTGTAACAAGCGCCAAAGTGTCCCCTATACAGTGTTTCCCAAATTATTAACTGTACGTCACACCATGTCTAGCGAGTTCTTTAACGTGCCGCTCCGCCACGTTGCCTTCGGACATCGAGATGAGTTCCGCCAGCCCGGCGCTATCAAGGCGGCGCTGGCCGAGTTCATCAGTACCCTGATTTTTGTGTTTGCTGGCGAGGGTTCCGGCATGGCTTACAACAAATTGACTGGGAATGCTCCTAGCTCCCCACCCGGCCTTGTGATGGCAGCAGTGGCTCATGGTTTTGGCTTGTTTGTGGCTGTTTCCATCAGTGCTAACATCTCCGGCGGCCATGTCAACCCAGCCGTCACTTTTGGTTTGTTTCTTGGTGGAAACGTCTCTCTCTTTCGAGGTGTCCTTTACATCATCGGTCAGCTGCTGGGCTCTGTTGTTGCTTGCCTTCTCCTCTTGTTCTCAACTGGTGGACTGGTAAGTTTTTGAAGTAAAGACAATTCTGGGTCCCAAACAATAACTGTGGCTCTTAATTTATTGATTGAAACTTCGATGCAGGAAACATCTGCATTTGCTTTAAGCGAGGGCGTGTCGGTGTGGAACGCCTTCGTTTTCGAGATTGTGATGACCTTCGGCCTGGTTTACACAGTGTACGCCACCGCGGTTGACCCGAAGAAGGGAGAAATTGGCATTATTGCACCAATTGCAATTGGTTTGATTGTGGGTGCCAACATTCTGGCGGGTGGTGCATTTACTGGTGCTTCAATGAACCCTGCAGTGTCATTTGGTCCAGCTCTGATCAGCTTCAACTGGACCCATCACTGGGTGTACTGGGCTGGACCTCTCATTGGTGGTGGACTTGCTGGTATTGTTTATGAAGTCTTCTTCATCAGCCATTCTCACGAGCCCTTGCCCAGTTCAGAGTACTAAATGAAACTCGCCCTGTTATTTTATGCTTTTGTATTTATGCTGCTGCTGCTGCTTGGCGAGAGGATTTTTTTACGCTTGTTCTCCTCGTTTGTACTTTTGTAGTTCTCTGTTGAAAAAGCATCATGTATTTGCAGTTGCTCTTTTTTTATTCCCAGTTTCAATTTTTGTGGTTATAATAAGCTTAAGCTGTTTTATCTCGATCCGCTACATTCTGCCTACTTCCTAGTTCCATACCCTAAGGCATTTGATAATCATGATTATTTTATTTTATACTTATTTTTAATTAAACATTCATTTATTCGTATAATTATAATTACTATCAACAAATTTCTTAGAAACATAATTACTTAAAAAGAATAATTTGTTGATTTGATTCCTATCGTTTTCAAATCTTTAATCATCCCAAAAACCACTTCACCTCAATTTATTCTTTTATTCATTTTTTATCACACATTCTTTAATAAAATAATATTTTTCATTACATTGATAAATTTTACTTTTTTTAATCACATATTTTCCATTAATTCACTATTTCAGAATATATTTTTTCAAAATAATGTGGCTCAAACACACCTTAAATGAATTGGGGACAAAAGACATGTTCAGAGTGTATAACATAAACAATACAATAAATAGAGTAAAATTACAAAAGATATTGTAAATCTATTTGAAAATGATTGCAATAACTTTATTATCAACTTTATTAGGTGAATTATTTATTCCCAACTTAATTATCGCTCAATTCGACCAACAGCTCCACCCTTTTCAATTGTAAATTACCCCCATATCATATCATGTTAATTTTTTGTCTTTTAACTTAGAATATTCTAATATTTACGCGTGTTTTGCGAGGTTGTCAGGCCTCCTAGTCTGTTTGTTTTGGATTAAAATTTAATTTTAATATTAATTTAAGTTAATGTCAAATAATCAATATTAACTATATATTTTAAAAAACTTCTAATAAAAATATTATTTACCTTTTTAAGAAATAAAAAATATTTTCAAGGTATGCTACTTTTCCTCTTGGCGCCCCTGGTTTGATTCAGGATTTAACCCTGGGCCAAGCATCTTTATTGAATATTTTATGCATATTTATTTGGACCGTAGAAATTATCATTGTCTTTTTTTGACAAGGACAATTATCATTCTACGACTGTGTTCATATAAAAATGTTACATTTTCTTTTTTGACAGGACAATTATCATTCTACGACTGTATTTATAGTAAAAATGTTACATTTTCTTTTTTGACATGACAATTATCATTCTACGACTGTATTTATAATAAAAATAAAATCTCTTTAAAAAACTTTAACGTTTATGTCGGTTAAAACTACATGAAAATTCAACAATGTTAAAAATGTTTCATCCATAAAATAGTGAAAATTCTTTGGGAGAAGTTTTTGGAGAGTGAGTGTATTTTGGGATTTTTATTTTTTTATTTTTGTGTAGATCATAAGTTGGAAGTCATTTAGCGTATAACATTTTATGTTTTATTGAATATACGGACTGAAAGTTTAGTCGTTAATTTTTTGCTTTTTTTTTTTTGATAAAAATAAATTATGTTTGTGATTTTTATTTTGTACAATCACGCTATTAAAATAATTATGTTATATAAGTAACTTCTTTGATCTTGGATAAAAAAAAATATTATTTTAAAATTAGGCAAGTATGAGTTTTTGAATTGAACTTATCGTGATCAAACTTTGACAACAATTAAAATATGAACCGTGCTATACTATAATACGAACACCTTAATTGACATCGTGGATTATCGAATACACAAACCTCAAGATTTGGACATTATTTTATTCACGTGGGATCCACGTACAATGTGAGTGTCGATCACCTGATATGTCAATCATTTCGCGTAAAGTGGGTTTACTCTTAAAATATATTGGGCAGTGGGGACGCGTTGCCGATTTATTATTGGAATATTCTAAACTATACGTGGATTAAAAATATGATTATTTTTGTCATTTCAAAGATAAATTCAAACCTATAACTTTATCAGAATTCCACTTGGATCAATTTTGTTTGATGTTTTTGGATGGGATAAGCACAAAATATATTATCCAATAATATGCAGCTACGCGTAACCTTCCGAATAGAACTATTTCTTCGATACCATCATATGATACCATTTGTAAAATTTTGTACAATACTTTGTGTCAATGATATATCTATCTAAGTTATTTTTAGCCCCCGTTTGGTACGAATTAAAATTTTTGTTCTCATTTTCAACCATATATTTTTTAATAAAGTAATATTTTCTATCATATCAATAATTTTTTCTTCTTTTTCAACCACACATTCTCCATTAATCTAATATTTCAAAATACATTCTTCCAAAATAATGTAACTCAAAACACCCTTAATTTTGTAAAATATGAAAGTTACATGCCAAACAAAATTTACAACACACAAAGGATTAATACTAAAATAAGTAATTTACTTATTATTAATAAAAGTTACTTATTTATACGTACTTTTTTTTAGGATATTTTATTGAGACTTAATAAAAAGATGTCTATCAAACATACCCAAGTTGTTGAATGGAGACATGGCCTTGAAATAAACGAGTTGATTTGATGGTGCAATTTGTTTCACCGAAAAGGACAAAACGAGCACAATGCAGGACCAATCAACCAATTAAAAAGCATTAAAAAAAAAAAAAAAAATCTATTTTGCCGACCAAATCAAGAAATGATTTATTTATTTTTCTAGAAATTGAAATAACTCGTTCTATCCTCATTTTCACAAATTGAAATAACTCGTTTAGCTATATTTGAATTTCGAATAAGTAACGGAGTTCTTTTCAAAATCTATTAATCGATTTTCAAAATCTATTATTTAATAAACTTTTCAAAATCTATTAACAAGTTAGATTTATGTATTTTGTCTTTTGATTTTTTCAATTGCATAGCTAATATCTTACATCGATTAAAATATTCTTTAGAACTTATGCTTTGTAAAACAAAATTCAAGAAAGGAATGTGAATACTCCGTAAAGTGACAAAGTCTAGAAAAAAAAGCATAAAAATGAACCACAAAAGCCAAAAAATAAATAAAAGAAAACACCGTACAATTCACACGGCTATGTAGTGGGAGTCAATTTCTTGGAGGATTACATATAACCATCTAAAATGCTCGATATTTTTCGAGGAGTGACATGCTCTTGTGATTCACGTGGTGTGGGCCTAATTAATTTCACTCTTAGCCAATCGAATTAAAAATAGCCGACAAGAATAAAGTCATAAAGTCGTTAGATAGGCCAGGGCGCGATAGTGAAATTTTGAATGTATTCGTGAGGTTGTTTGTTCCAAAAATCATTTAAGTACACTGAAATATTCTAACAACATCGATATTTTCATTTCATAAAATTCTTATTAGCGTGTTCGGTAGAGATCAAAATTGAAAAATGAACCGTTATTATTGACTTTAATTAGACGAGTGAGACCCAACAACGGTCATATTTTCAATTTTAATTGAATGCCTTGTTATATTTATTTGAATGTTCAAATTCTATTATGCTTCATCGTATGATCAAAATTCAAGTCTTTTTGTATCTATAATATTTGTATTTCGATTGGAACTAATGAAGTTTAAAATAACAAAGTTGTTTATTTTATTGTAAATTTTCCGTATATTTTTATTGTGTATATAATTATTCATTTAAAATATTTAGGAAATGATTATTTATAACAAGGAAATTGTACAATTTTATGTGGACACATTGATGTGACAATTGTTCACTGTCGTCTTCTCTTTGTTGTTCTCAAGATTTGATTAGACCAAGTTTATAGTATGATAAATTTAAATTTTTCTCTTCGATTTATAAAATTTGCTTCAACATTCGACTTTATGCTTATATTAATGCTATTTTCTTCTTAAAACTTTACCTCTTGCCTTTGGATTGATCCCCAATCTCCTTAGGATTATGAGCCAGACTTATTGTAACTTAGAAACAGCCAACCAGCGACGGGGCAATTGATGACGAAATTTAAGAAACAAACATGCTGTAAAAATAAAATTAAAAAAAATTTAGACAAACATATCATAAGCAAAATTGTTTGGTTTTGTTGAAGACAAGGACTACAAGAGGGTATTGGTATAGATTAAATTCAGATTTTAAGTGGATTGTGAATCTGTGATAGAAGTTTTTTGAAAGATGTGAGACCCATGAAAGATGTTGATATTAATTGTTTGACTTTGATTGAAATAGATTTTAATCAGGCTCAAAGAGGCCCCAAATCTTTCGCTTCTCTTTTACTTTATTTTAGCAAAAAGAACCATTGTCATAGATTACCATAAGAGGAAATTACATCCCACCAGGCATTTAAACTTTACTGTGCAAAAATCAGGTAAAAAAGTTTATTAATCATAATTCAGGTATTAGGTTTATAAATAAATATTAAATCTTTTAATTATAGGTGTTAATAAATTAAATACAAATGGCGCGTTTCATTAATTATAGTAATTCAAATTTGAGATATATTAACTTCCATAATTATCTTAACTTCCATTCTAAACCCATTTTCTCTCGAATTCTTCGTCCACGACTGCACCCATTATCTCCGGTCACTTGATTCCGACTCCGGCCACTTCCATTACTGTTTGTTCTTCTCATCTATATATTATCCACATATTTCTCATTTTGAAAACTTCATATTCATCAGGCGGCGTAAAATGGGGAAATCGAAGGGTGAAGAACGGGTAATAAATCTCGAAGATACCACGCCACCAAGAGGACGGAAGAGGAAGAATGAGGGGAGCCACAATGAAACACCGCTGAAAAAGCACGCACCGTCTTTGAAAGTGCGGAAAGGGAACTCGAACAAGGTTACTTCTTTTTCTTTTTTCTTTTTTACATAATTTATGTGAAATGTACGTATGCATAAAGTGTTTGGGGTAGATGTATTGAAGATGTATTGGATATTTGTGACCTTCAATCGGTTCAATTTCATTCGTGATTGAAATGGGCTAGGGTTATTGGTTTTTGAATCACATGTGTTAAGGAAATTGATTTTTCTTTTTTAATTTTAGGAATAATATGTTTGATCAACATGAAGTTGTCAAATGTGACCATGTTATGTGAATGTGACCAATGTGGAGTCCATATGTGACCAAAGTTGTTATGAATATGTGGCTTGAGTGTGTGTCAGTAGATATGTCTGTGATCAAGATTATATGAGAAATATGGCTTTAGTGACTTGAGTGTACAGGATCACATATATGTGACCAATTGAACACATAACATGTGACTTGAGTGCATGTCTGTCTGTGACCACTATTTTAAGAATATGTGACTTCAATGCATAACCATATCTGTATATGTGACTTGAGTGCAGGTCTGGCAATTCAAAATACCGGAAGACAGTTGGTTTCCGGGCAAGATCACAACCTCAGTGAATAAGGGCGTTCTTACCAGCATTCAGACACAACTAAGCCAACGACAGAAACGTTTTTTGATGGAAACATGTTTTGCCCATTTCCTGGATTGCCATGAGATAGTGATACAACCGCAACTGATTCACTACTTTCTTTTGAGGCAGGTTTATCACCCTAACGACGAAGAAATTTGGTTTTATGTGGCTGGGCGATACGTTAGGTTCTCTATCTCGGAGTTCTGTTTAGTTACAGGCCTGAAATGTTCTGGAGATAGTGATACACAAGTGTTTGAAAGTAGACCGTCACAATTGAAGACAAAATACTTTTCCCAGGTGGATAGTGTAACGCATGAAGATGTCAAGTCCACATTTATATCTGCGTGCCAAATGCCGGATTTGGATCTTGTTGAAACCCTTCCAGATAAAGACGTTGCTATGATTGGGGCTTTGTATTTCTGTACCCATTATCTCTTTCCAAGAGATTATAAGAAGGTTGTCGACCATTTCTTGTTCGTTCTCGTTGAGGACTTCACTGCAATGAACAACTTCCCTTGGGGCAAGTTACTTTTTGAAATCACTTTGGGTGCATTAAAGGATGGGTTGAGTAGGAGGATATCACACTACCGACTACGAGGTATGTTGGTAGCATTCCAAGCATGGATATACGAAACGTTTCCCAGTCTTGATGGAAATGTGGTCACAAGGATATCAAGGGTGCATCCTCGTATCAAGAACTGGATCGCAGACGAGCAACCATCCGCTGCCAAGTTGGAAGGAGCTGACTGCTTTTCAAACCCTAATGTAAGTTTTTCTGTAAACGTTATGTACTTCATATTGATCTGTCGGTATTTTGTATTTCTTATTTTTATATTGTACGGCAGATAGAGATTTGTGACCTCGAGCCCTCAGAAGCTGAAATGGCCATGCCATACATGAATGGTGTCCAATACAAGAAGCCTGTTCAACCGGAGTTATCGCGTGAGGGTCGTAGAACTAAGAATAGGAAGCATAAGTCAGCTGACTGTGCGGGTACAAGTGGGAAGTCAGGACCACCATATGCAAAGAAATCGTCGGCAGTGCTCCTGTTGACCGACAGTAGTATTAGACAGGTTCATGTGCCTGACGATGATGATGATTTCGTTGATCCTCCACCAAGATTCCCTGAGACATCTTCCCCAAGAAAATCCCCAACTGATGAAGCCCCGTCAGCTGCACATCCCTCTCCAACTGAACCACATTCTCATGTGCCGCAATGGAGCGTTGTAAGTTGTTCAAGTCAGCTGTACTTTATTTCCATCCGAAGTCACATATCATATTTTTGAGGTCACATTTTGTATACATCAGGTCACAGATGATGCATTTGGTCACATGTCTCTATTTTTAAGTCACATACAATAACTGGATGTTTTAATTTGTCAGGCATTTGAGGAGTTGAGTATGCAAATATCTGAGATCAAGTCACAGATGTCATCAATGAAGGCTGAGCAGATAAAAAAAATGAACGACATTGTCCAGATGCAAGGAGTAATAAGAAGTGACTTGATGGATATTAGGACAAACATGCAATTTTTGTCTGAATCTGTGTCAGCAATGATTTCCAGTTCAATGGACGAGATTATGAGAATGTTTCGTGACAAAACAAGTGATCATGGAGTTGGAGATGCAGAAGCTCACGGTGTTGGAGGATCCGATAAGCCCGATGAGGTAGTTACATGATTTTTTTGACATTTTCTGTAACGATCAATGTTGCATTCGACATTTCAACCATTCTCCAATCTAATATACAGGTGAGACAAGTGGAACCAAACATCAACAGGAAAGGGAAGGGTAAGACAGACCAAAGTGATGATCCTGATCTTCCATCATTTGATTTGGGTGTCGGATCTACCCAACCTGATGTTTTACATTCTGAAGAAATACAAAAGCATGTGGATTCTGTTATATTTGAAGTGGTGACAGCAACCAAAATTTTGATTCAGAGGTATTTACGATTCCAGGAGTCACATTTCATATATTGGTCACATATACATAGAAAACATGTCACAGACATTTCATTTTCTGAATTTTCAACATAATGACTGTACATAAACTAAGTGTGGCATGTTCCAACAATATATAGGGATCACCTACTGTTGAGCCAACTTCTGAATTACCAGTTAAGCGAGTTTCAAGGCCTGCGAGGATATTGCAGTCTCCATTCGTTGCTGGAGAAGGGAAGTTATTCAAGCATGATGATAACGTACTTGTTTTTGAAAATTACAAAGACAATGTTGATGAAGTTGATAGATCGGCGTTCATGGCATGGTTCCAGAGAGGGTACAAACCAAAAACAAGGTATGTACCATTTGATGTAGGTTTGAACGTTGAACTCATTGTGACATAGTATCTTAATCTTCAATTTTGGGTACAGGAAAAAGTTTAGTTGCAATGATGATATTATCAACCCTGCTTTTATCATTGGTTCATTCACTGTAGGCCATAAGAGCTGGTTTTTTTAATCTTCAATTTTGGGTACAGGAAAAAGTTTAGTTGCGATGACGATATTATCAACCCTGCTTTTGTCATTGGTTCATTCTTAGTAGGCCATAAGAGCTGGTTTTATGAGATTATAAATTCAGAATCGTCTCTGAGTAGCACGGTATGATTACATTTTTCTACCCATTTAAGTCACATTTCATTGTTACTGAGTCACATTTCAAGTGACAATCATTTTTCTTCAAACTAATTCATTCCATACTTAATTCTTTCCTTCTTTTGAAACAGCACATGGATGCGTGCTTCTACTACATTCGTCAGGTAGCACAACTTGGCAAGAACGTAATTTTAAGAGCTACGACGACAAACTGTTGGTTCCAGAATAAGATCAAAGACATATACCCTGCTTTCATGAAAGATCCTCACATTTTGATGTCCGAGTCCAGCCTGATTGAGGTTATCACAGGTCACAGCCTACCTTTGAGCACACCTTGGGCCGATGTTGACTTCGTGTTCATGCCAATCATGCCCATGAACAAAGCACACTGGATGCTTGGTCTGCTACAATTCAGAAGTCACACGTTAACGGTGTTCAATTCGGCTGGTAAAACTTACCGTGAACGGCAGGTTCTGCAAGGTATTGAGCCCTACGTGAAAATCCTTCCTGCTTTAATGAATGCTCTGGGAATTTCCAAAAAGGACCCTGACTATCAGGAACCCAACTGCATGGAACTGAAGGTGATCGTTGATGATACTCTGCCTCAGCAGACAAATGGGTAAGTGCGTGACCAAATTTACAATGTGCGTAATTATAAAGAAAAAAATTCATTCATAACATTCTGCATTGTGTTTGTTTTGCAGTCACGATTGTGGGATATTTGTGATTTTATACGCATTATATATCCTTCGTGAAGGCAGAGTCTCCATACCGCACAAATTTAATGCCAGCAAGTGTAGACTGGATATTGCCACACTGCTCTATAAACATCGGGAGATCTACAAGAAGAGGGTGAAGTCTACTAAGGGGGAAGGGATAGTTATAGAATGAAAATTGAAAGCACATTTTGTACATTCAGTTAGTGTTTTAGTTTCTTTAATATTTTGAAATCACTCAATTCAGATGTTTGTAATGAATAGTATACTGTCGCTGCCATGTGGTTGTAAGTTCTGATTTCCAATATATGAAAGCATGGTTTACATCATAATACATTTTGTTGGTCACATATTGGTGCAATGAGTAACAGATTTGATGGAAAATGTCACATGTAAATCCACAGGTCTAACGGTAATGGTTGTGACCATAACTGTTTCAGGTTTATAAGGTCGAGTTATTCGATGTCTGATGACTAAATTAAAATAGGCAAATGCTGAATGATGTATGTTGTAGAAGTCACATATATGGGAGGAAGTCACATTTTGTAATACATTCGCCACAGTTCATTGTTTATATTGAATTAATAGTCACATACATTTTAACATAGGTCACACTTAAAGTCACATGATTTTAACATAGGTCACACACACTATAGAATTCAAACAGAAGTCACAGTTACTTATCACACTGACTACAGGTCACATACAGACTTCAAAATTCAAACATGGGTCAATGTCAATTACTCAGTAATTGTGGAGTCACAGATGAACTAATGCACGACTATCGAACTATGTAGAAGTCAAAGCTTTATTACACAATTGAAAATACGATGGACGAATATAATTTGAACTATGATATTTGAAATAATGTTTTCAAATACAAGAATTTCACAGTTACTTATCACACTGACTACAAGTCACATACAGACTTCAAAATTCAAACATGGGTCAATGTCAATTACTCAGTAATTGTGGAGTCACAGATGAACTAATGCACGACTATCGAACTATGTAGAAGTCAAAGCTTTATTACACAATTGAAAATACGATGGACGAATATAATTTGAACTATGATATTTGAAATAATGTTTTCAAATACAAGAATGTGTTATATCTATGATTTCCTATTACTTGCTGATATTCTCTCTGTCATTTTTGCTTAATGGGACCAAATTGGAGCATCTCCTACGGTTGTGCCCATGTTCTGCACAACGTCCACATTTCTTTCTCTCTGTCATTTTTGCTTAATGGGACCAAATTGGAGCATCCCCTACGGTTGTGCCCATGTTCTGCCCAACGTCCACATTTCACCTTTGGTTTCCCTTCTCTAGATGATCTCTTCCTCTTCTCGGTTGGTCTTCCAGAACTCCTCTTCTGGTGAGGAGGTAACACATTTTTCTCTTGTACTTCTTCAGGCACTGTCCATTCAATTGGATTTCCAACCGGATAAATAGAATCTTGGTACGCATTCACATAAGCATCTCTTGTGTAATAATAAGAACAGTAAGTATATGGGTCCTTCTTTGTATTTGCAATTACAGCCAACGCGTGCGGACACGGTAACAAATCTACTTGTAGGGTCCTGCAAGTGCATGTACGTTTCTCAATATCAACAACAAAAGTTGACTTTTCATCGCTGACAGAAAACACTGCCTGGTTGGAAGGAGATACCTGCGACAACATAAAAACAATCATTGTATATGCGAGGTCCAATAGGTGAGTACCATGTCACAGATGTAAAATTCAGCTCCTATGCTTTCGAGTTCAGGTCACAGACATAAATATTTTTGTCACAGATTTCCAATTTAGGTCACACGCATTTAAGTTCACGTCACATATGGTCGTACATAAGTATTTTGTCACAGATGTACAGTTAAGGTCACATGCACATAAAGTCAGGGCACAAACACATACTGTAAATGATAATTTTATCCTAAATGAGTACCATGTCACAGACATAAATATTTTGTCACAGATGTAATATTTAGGCTCACGTCACAGATTGAGAATTTTATCCTAAATGAGTACCATGTCACAGACATAAATATTTTGTCACAGATGGAATATTTAGGCTCACGTCACAGATGTACTGTTAAGGTCACATGCACACAAAGTCAGGTCACAAACACAGTACGTAAATGATAAAATTACCCTCAAGTTCCTCAGATCTGCACTCATTGTCCTCAAATCTTTCTCGTACTTGCTTGACAACTTTGTGAAAGTTCCATATGCGTCATCTCTATGTTTACAGAACCAAGATTGTATAGTTTGACGTAACGACTCTAGCAAAGATAGAATTGGGTAATTCTTGGCCGCCTTTGTGACAGCGTTGACTGATTCTACGATGTTCGATGTCATGGTAGAATATCTGTTTGCCGGCATATGGATTCGTGACCACTTTTCAGGACCAACATCAGCCTGCAAACACATCATATCGATGAATATCATGCAAATGACATATGTGACCATACTTTTGTCTGTGAAAATGTAATCAGATGTAATACAGTACCAAGTAACCCCTAATCTTCTCATTCATTGAGTCCAGACGTCGCATGTTATATTCAAATTCTTCCATTGTGTAAGCGCGGACCGCCGAATTGAAAGCTTGTGTAATGTTTTGACCTGACTTTCCAAAATAAGATTTCAAGTTTTGCAGCAAATGATATGAACAAACACCATGACAGGTTCCTGGATAAACATGTTCTATCGCATTCTTTATACTGGTGTGGCGATCTGACACAAAACATAGTCCTTCTCTGTGACCATATGCTTTCTTCAAGTTCTCGAAAAACCATCTCCATGATTTAT
>CAIGRO010082050.1:0-11143 GCA_903798355.1 Fraxinus baroniana | reverse complement strand
TAGTAAACGTCCAAATTGGAAAAATCACATTTCTATCAACGTTGTAGATTTTTTAGTTATCTTTACAATTCACTTTGAATCGCATCAATCAGATAGCAAGAGAGAAAGTTATGGCCAAAATACCGATTGCTGTGAAGAGACCAAAAAACCCTCACGCGAATGGAGCTTTCCTTATTCGATTAGAACTCTTTTGGAAGTCAATTTGGACGTGATTTTCAACCAATTTTCGACTCCTACAAATACAGAACAGCAGAATACATTGAAGGGGGATTCCCACACATTGAAATAGGGTTCCACACTCTACAATTATCGGGAGGAAAACACAAGATTGAAGATAGATTCACGAGAAGAATTACACCACGAGTCATGTGATTTGGGCACAGCGTAAGGGAGCAAACGGGAAGAAGGCCAAGTTTGTGGTCGGAAAAGAAGAGAGACGGACGGGAGGAAGAGAGACGGACGAAGAGAGAGAGCGAGAGAAAATGCGTTTCAAAGAGAACGGATTTTTCAGTTTTGAGTTTTACAAAACAATTTTTCAAAATGCCAAAAAGAACACATTTTCAACAATCTCAAAATTAACCCTCAAAACACAAAACACAAAATGAATTCAAAAATCAAAATACAAAACTCAAACACAAAGAGAACAACCCGTAAAATATCAAAAATGGTTCAAAATATTTGGAACTAAACCAGCCCTTATCATACGTTGAACAGAGCAAGTCTGAAAAAAGCGCTCAGAAAGCTCGTATTTATTGGTACATGAAAACCGATTGGACGAAAAGAAGAAAAACACAATATTTTGTTAAAACTAGAACAAAGAGAATAATCAAGGAAAAGACAGATATCAGTAGATTGACAATTTATAAAATCAGTACCTATTTGGGGGAGAAAAAAAATCAAATGAATACATTAAATTTTACAGCACCTCAAGAGAAAAACAAAAGAAAAAGCAGTTAGAGACATAGATAAAGCTCATCCTTCCTGGCTGACATAAAGGAGGCCTTCAAACAACTTCACAAGTCTTTCTGTTGTAACTTCCACCATAAACCCAAATATGTATTTCATCCTAAAGGAGAGACATCGACTCAACCTACATTATAATCATTTCCATCCTTTCCTGCCCTCTAAACTAGCCCTACGAAGCTGATACCCTACAAGTGTATCATCTAATCTTGCAGCTTCTCCCTCGAGATAACTAACAATGGGAACATGGTACATGTACACACAAAGCTACATTTTTGTTTGTTTTGTGGGAGAGGCCACTGTGTGCATGGACCTGTTTGTTTACCTCTGAGGTTGATCGGAACTAGCTGCACCAGAAGTGCTTGGACCAGCACCATTTTCCTGTGGAGGCGAGGTGCCCCACTTGCCTTCCGATTCTAGTGGCTCAAGAACGCAGACTCCACCATCAGTAAGTCCTAACGCAAATTGATTAGGCTCTGATGGGTGTGCCGCAATAACCAAGGGATAGACCTTTAAACTGCAAAATTAGTCATATAATTAGGAAACGGAAAAAAAGGAGATGATTGCAATCTTTTCTGGTGATTGTCTCGTTGAAACTTTCAAAAATATATTGAAGATAAATAAAAAAAAATTCATCAGCACTCACCTTGGATTGGAAGTTATGTATGAAGAGGAATTAATTCGACATCTCAACCGCAGTGTTGAAGAAGTAAGAACACCAACACTTCCATCTTCAAAACTGACATATATGGATTGACTATCACAAGAATATGTAGCATATGTGATATGGCCACTTGCTTCTAGGGGTAACCACTATTCACATAAAGAAAAATATAAGTCATTACCACAGGAAGCCAAGAAAGAAACACCAGGTCAATCATCAGAATAATGATAGACGCCATTTTAGCAAGAACTTAAGAATTATATGTTCACATGAGCAACTCGACTTTCATGCAGCTTTAATTTTCTTACGGGGCCTGTCATAGATTACCACAGAAAATGCTAATTTACACAAAAACAGCAGGAAAGCACAGTACTTAACACTATATATGTATACACAACGGAAGTAATGCATAAAGGTGCATTAACCCAGGAACGGATCCAGAACCAAATTACAGGCCGGGCTAATATGTAAAAAAAATAAAAAATTACACATGAATTTTTTTTTTACATAAAAAAATATTTTTTTCTACCTAAAAAAATTCAGTGAGCTGGGGAATAAACCTACAACAAGCAACATACCAACAACCATATCAGTCAAAAGCTAAAATGTTAAATGGCACACCTGCTTCAGGCATGTTAATTTGGGTGCTTCGTATATTGCTATCTGTGTCTCATGGACTACTACTAAATGTGCTTGGTCTTGATGAAATTGTACGCGTGTATCTGCAAGAGGAGAAGCTGCACGACCAGGTGGGATCTGCAAGAATTTACTTGTTTGCATCTCCCATGCATCAGTGCTCCAAACGCACAACTGCGGGAACAGAAAGGCATCATTGGCTGAAAACAATACACAAAGCCAGACGCCCGATTTCATGTACTTAAAGAACAAGAAAAATCACGGGGATAAATAGGATAAACGTTAAATGTCAAAAAATTGGGCATATTGAGGAAAAAAGAGTAAAACTTCAAATTTACTAAATCATATAAAGAAGCCTATACGATATACCCAAGAAATTTAAATTAGATTCCAAGTTCCACTATGCAGTCCCCAATTTGGCGATCCTGGTATAGTTGTTATAAGATAGCATAAAGAACAGGAATATACACGAGTAGGAACCATAGTTTTCCACTTGCAGAAGCATCCATGTCAAAATCACCTTACCTGAGAGTCAGCTCCTGAAGATACAAGCACATTAAGCGCATTAGAGAAGGCAAGACCGGTTATCCTTTTCTGATGACCTTTGAGCTTTGTCTTGACCTGTGCAACAAAAGCATACAACAATAAAAAATGGCTCGGCTCATAAAATTTTTGGCTCACAAATTTAAACGAATATTTGCACCACTCATTGTCTACCTCATCAACCCGGACATTATATATTTGGATAGAGGAATCATCCATGCCTATGGCTATGATGTTGTTGTCTTGTGGGTGAAATGCCAGAAATGTCGCTGCGGGTGGAGGTGGCATGAACGTCGTCATTGTCTGTGAAAGAAAAAAAAAAGGCAAGTTAACCAGGGAAGTGACACATAGAACGTGTGCAATTACTTACGGTGTGTTTGAGCCACATTATTTTGGAAGAATGTATTCTGGAATAGTAGATTGATGGAGAATGTGTGATTGAAAAAGAAAGAAAAGTTATTGATATGATGTAAAATATTATTTTATTGAAAAATGTGAGATTAAAAATGAGTAGAAGAGTGAAAATAAAAAAAATAATGTGTACCAAATCGAAGACTAGAACTATAAAATGATACCTGTCATTTTGTCCTTAATGAATTTGGTCAACTAATGGTCAACTGGACAGAAAACCGTCCATTTGAATTTCGAGTGCGAATTGTTTAAAAATTTGGTACCATGTGTCACAAAACAAAGGTTTGGACAAAATTTGCAAAAATGTGAAATATTTGGTACCGTAACTGCAATTTTCCCTTAAATTTAATAATATGTGAATAATAAATAAGTTGTGACATATAAATACGTATTTGTGACCATTAATTGTATAATGTGATCTTAATATATTTAATTATTTATTTATCACGCGACTTTAAAAATTGTAAACTTATCATCTAATTGGCCTATTTGTAAATAGTGTGTTTGAGCCATATTATTTTGAAAGAATGTATTTTGAAATAATTAATTGATTGAGAATGTGTGATTGAAAAAGAGAGAAAAGTTATTGATATGATGTAAAATATTATTTTATTAAAGAATGTGTGAAAATGTGTAGAAAAATGAGAATGAAAATTTTAATGGGTACCAAACATGGGCTTGATAGCATAAATTGTTTAACCTAGAATTCACAAATATTGTTCATATGCATTAGATACATTTGAGAGTAACAGCAAGGCATAAGCAGATATAAGCCACTTACTTTGAATGTCATCATGTTGAATAAAGAAATTTTTCCTCCCGAAGCTGACATAACATAAGAATCATTCTTAGACAATGCAAAGCATGGAACAGCATCTTCAGGATTCTTATCACTAATATCATTCGTCATCAATATTCCGCTAGCAGGTTGCCAAAGTTGTGGCGCAATATTAGCACTTGCCTACAAAAGTTGAATTAGAAGCAACTTTTGTTAACGAAAAATAGTTGGAAACAGGAAATTTTCTTTTAAAATATATAATTACCTTCACTGTTGTATTACGGTCATTCTTTGGCCATTTCCAGAGTTTGTGTACAGCATTGGCAGCTAAAGCCAATATGGCAAACCCTGAATTGGTGTATATCAGTCTTGAAACCTGGTGAATTGATTTTAAAACAGGGCTCAGTAAGTTTGAGAAAGAAACAAAATACTAAAAACATGTCTTAAACTTCAAGACATACTTGATAATAAAGGATAAAGCTAAGAATTTAGTGGACTGAAAGCAATTTAATGATTAGTGAACTCGGGGAATAAAACAACTTTTAACTAACAGCTTCAAGCTCTCTCCAGTTCTCAAGTGTTCCATAACATTATCTTAAGAGACAATCTGGAGAATGTTACCTTTAATTGAATGACTGAAGCTCTCAAGTATGACTAATGTGAGGGCAAGGAAATTGATGTTAAATAAGTGTCTGCATTCATTTAATTACTCCAACTACTTGAAGTGTCAAGAGGAAAAGACATAATTAATATTCAATTTAAGATTTTGAATCTTAGTAATTAGTCATTAATTATTATTTGTCTAAAGTAAAGATAGAAAAAAATTACTGTTTGGCATAAAGAGAGCTACTTCGTGCAGTATGAGCTGAGGGAGGGTGTGTTTTTGTGCATGTAAGAAACAAAGAAACGCAGGGTTAAAGTTGCAAGTGGGAGTCCTGGTTCAGCTAGTCCTCAAATAAAGAAAGAAAGCACAAACCCAAATTTGAAATTAAATCCAATTTTAGACAAAACCTCAATATGAAACTTCAAATAGTTGAAGACGGTTAACTCATACCCTTATTGCTGTCAAACTATCTGGGAGTCTCAAGGAGCGACATTGTGCTGGTTCATTGACTTCTGCAAGCTTCCAGAATCTGGATTTCTCGCTAGGTTCATCTGCAATCCTGGGCTTTACATCTGCTAAACTTCGATTGTCTCCATTCTAAAAAAAATCATTGAAGAATTTCACCACAAACTGCAAATACTATAATATAAATTCTTAAACTAATTACTACTGAATAGATGAAGCACCATCATGTGAATCAGTTTGAATTGCAACTATTTTGTGCACGCTAGTTAACAATGTACTTTCAAACCACGATATTGATTACATGTTCAGAGATTCCCTATTTAAAGTTTCGATGGCAGCATACCATTGCAATCGTGGACGGTACAAGAGCACTACGATCTACAATGCTTGATCCAACAGCGGCACTAGCAGCAACAAATGTGCCCATCAGTGGAGGCTGAAGATACATAATACATTTCAGCAAACATACACATAAGCAATGGATGATAAAAAATGGAAAATATAAATATTTTACCTTCACAGCAGAAGCAGAGGCTATTCTAGATGCATCAAATGGGCGGTTTTCCATTGTCCTCAGTAGCCTAATGCCATCAGCGTTGGCCACAATTTTTATGGCATTGTCATTTGTTGAAACTGCCAACAATATCCCTTCCTTGTTGAATCGAATACAAGGGGATGCCTAAAAGATAAAATAATTAGTAGATAGAAGCAAGGACATTGTCTGGTAGGTTTAACTCGGTACACAGGACAACTACCGGTAATCCACCCTCTGCATCAGTGGCCGTCAACATGCTGACATTGTCCATGTTCCAGAACTTGATCATGAACTCATCCCCTGTAGCCAAAAATCGATTCTTGGTAGTATCAAACTGTACAATCCCTACAGCTTGTTTGGCAAGACCAACATATGAACGTTTTACAGCTCCTTCACTTTCATTCCATTCCACAAGGAATGAATCTCCTTCTTTGTTAGTTCCACAGGAAAACAACCTGTATATCAATACATTAAAGTTCTGGGCTCTTAAGAAATTTAGGACAAAAAGAAATGGTATCAACGTTTCTGTTTGACCTTGCTCCATCAGCACTGTATGCCATAATGGTAGACGAATGACCTGGCGCATCATAATCAACTCTCGAACCCATGTTATCATACAACCACGCTTTTATTTTTCCATCAGTTGCCGTGGAGAAAATAAACTAAATTGAAAAAAATTAGATAGAACAACAATAAATAGAAACTAACACATTATAATAGAAACAGGAAACACACTAGATCTAGAAACATCTAGGTCATAAATATAAACTACATACAGATGCTTCTATGATGCCATTTCTTTTCGCATGTGTGGGGTTGGGGGGTTAAAGTTAACTTTACGTATTTATTAATGAACTATGGCTCTCAATTTTTCAAAGACAATAAATTTTTTTCCTAACATAACAGACTAAGAATAGTTAGCTTTTGCTCAATTCATTGTGAGGCTCAACAAAATATTCCTATGGATGGTCTTGTTATCGTGTTTCTATATCCTATCAGTAAAAGTACTAAGAGAGAAAAGGCAGAAGAGAAATCAACCGATTCATTTTCAGTTTACCATTAGATATACCTGAAATGAAGATCATACCTGAATATTTTCCTTATGATGTGGACATACAGAATATACCGGTGCTTCATGACCTTCAAATGTATACTGCTTTGCACCTGATACCACATCCCACACCTGTGGAGGATAAAAACTACAATACATATAAAAAGAAATATAGTATCCAAACCAGCAAGTTAACCTCTACACATCCACCCATCCACACACCCCCAACCCAATCAAAGAAAATAAAAACATGCGTGCAAAAACCTGGGGAGCATGAAAAATGTGCGAATGATACGAAACGAAAGGAAAGTAAGTCAACTCCTTTTGCTACATAAACCAAAAATACAAGTATCAGACCTTAATAAGCCGGTCCTCTCCACAAGTAATGACACAAGCTTGTTTGTTTGGGTAAGAGAAAGCAAGATCATTCACGCTCCCAACATGGGCTTCAATCTTGAAAAGTAACATGAATCGGTATGTCAGAAGATTCATCCATATTATACATACTAAAGCAGCAACAAGAGAAGCCTAAATCATGGTCAACGTATAGTAACTAGGATGAAAAAATCCATAAATTAGAACTAAGTGAAACAGAGCATGCACAAACCTCGAGGTGATTTCTTAGATCATCACCACCATGATAGGAATATATATGCACAATGTGCTTAGAGTATGCAATGCCTGAAGCATCAACAAGATACATAAGAATAACAAGTGCCAAACATTGCTTCTTTCTTCAGTCTCAGAGAGAGAGACAGATTTGGGTAATGAAATATAAGAAAAGTTCAGTACAACATACCAAATAGTGATCCATCTGGATTCCATACCACACGGTTAATTGACGCAGAGTAGTCACTGGCCAGAGATGTCTGATACAGAATTGCATAACTATAAGAGAATTGTTCAACTTATAATTCGAACAATATATGACAGAAGAAGAAGGATGCAAGTCACTTATGCTGGAAACATTCAAGGGCAGACCTGCAGCGCCATTGAACAAGCTCCAAGATCCCAAACTTTGAAGCTTCTGTGACAGAGCCTCTCCCGACTGCCTAGTTCCCAAATCATTATATCCCCTGAATTTGTTCCAACTGAAAATACATGAAGCAGTAGCATTAGCATAGACATAACTATGAAAACGATATTAAAATTCTAAACAGAAGCTGCATCAAGCTAGAGAATGCTGACCAAGTAGCAGAATTTGTTGTACTGGATGGAAATCCATGCTCTTGACTGTTGAGCCCTGATTGAGCGTAAAACAAACAGCCCTCGGCAAATCATCAAACAAGTATGAATTTTGCCCATGGTTCTGATTAGTGTATCCAACAGGTAAAATATTGACGGGCATATTATTGACCTGTGAAATAAACAAGTTTTGTATAAATCAACGTTTTCGGTTATAGGAACAAGGTATATATACATGTCGAAGGTTTGAAGTTCAAACCCCTTAGCAAATTATATACATATACTTTCTAGCATGGACAACCTAAAAACAAGATGACAATTGCATGCTCAAACACATCTTAGCACAATCAAAATAGAAAATCCATAAGAACAAAACAAAATCATTTCTAACAGTGAGACTTGGGTTTCAATTACAACGGCAAATAAATGAGGAATTTAAGATAGTGATGCATACTTCATCTGGCATTCCCATAGGTCGTGTTCTCTTCAAAACATGTTCAGAATCAGCAGTTTGATGGTCCATAGTTGGGTTAGTCAAAGGAGTCCTGGGATGCTTTAACATGGCGGCTGCCACAAAATTAGCACATAAACAAACAGTATAAGTTATAAATTAAATGTAAACTAAAGAGTGTGGGAGACGGAAGGAAGTATCTTTTGACATTTTATCAACGAGTGGACATGGTTGAGAAAACTATGAATACCTGCATTATTTTGAGGGAGGAAGCCAATTGGACCAGAAGAAGCTGAAGGGTGAGGAACCTGAGAGGGATTAGGCAACCATGTAGCAGGAGACGTAACCAGAGGACCTGGCGCTGTCTGAAATGGCTAGAGAAACAATAAGAAAATCAGTCTCAAACATCTTGAAAGTTTCGGAGAACCCCTATTAGTAGGTTTTGATTGACTAATACAACTTACACCATGAGCACTCAGGGGTGGGAATCCCCCAGGCTTAGGAACAGCACCCATAAGTGGAGCAGTTACAGGTGACGGGGCCCTAGCACCATTTGGTTGTGAGGGTCCACAAGAATGATCCACAAACAAAGTTTTTATGTCAGGATTAGGCTTTGGATTCTTACAGAGCTGATGCTGCCAATTCAAACTGCAAGCAATACAGAGAAAAAATAGCAATGTTGCGATCATAGTCTGATAGAATATTCCAACATCACAAATTATGAAGAAATTAACCTCTGATTAATTAGTGTTCGCAATCTCGAGTTCTTCAAGCTGGGGAAGTTCAGCTTATCACGAAACAAGGGATTTGCTTCTATCAACTTCTTAAGTTCAGCAAGCATTATGCCCCTAGCAGACTTGGTGTCTCCATACTTAGATAATTGCTCATTTTCTCTGCATGTCATTGCATTTACATCAAAACCTCCTTGAAAATACAGCAAAGCAAACTTCCATAAATGACGAAGATGATAATAACAACTGGGATAGTTCCTTTCATTACCGAAAGTTATCAAATGTCAAAAGCTGTGTAATTTCTTTAAAAAGGTCTTCGTTAAAGGTTGAAAATACTTTCAAGTCCTTCACCAAAATATCGACAGCTTTAGGACGATCTTTCCTGCAATTCAGAAACACAATTAAATGAAATTAAATTCATATTAATCCACAAGAATATGAAAATTAATACTGACGAAGACATTCAATGATATTAATTTAAAAAGAAACCAGATCACCTGTCTAGGGCTTCAAGGTACTTTTGCTTTCGGATCTCGAAGAAAATTTTCATTGAATATCTGTTATCATCAACCTTAGTGAACCCAGATAAGTACTTTTCCACTTCTTCCCATTCCCCGTTTGCCACCATTTCCTCAAAGTATCTCATGTTGAAGAAGAAACCTGATTCTTGTTCCAATCTGTAATCACCAGACATAAATAAACCATTAAAATTAACTAAAATTAAGAAAGCCCAGAAAATAGCTTTAAACGCATAAATCCCAAAAAAAATCCATAAAATTTTTTTTAAAAAAAAAAAAAGGAAATTCCAATCTCATGAAACAGATTTTTTCAGTCAATTAATTAGACTGATTAGTTGGGTAAGGAACAGTCAAGGTATAATTGACTGATCAATATAATTAGATCCAAAAATCACGCAACTTTTTTTATAATTCTTTTTGCTCAATTTGTCAACAACCAAAAATTTGAATTAAACCCAAAAAAATTTTGGAAAATTGAAATCTTACCTGTGAACTGTCTCTTTGAATTTCTCTTCATCCAGAAATTGAAGTATTAAAAATACAAGCTCTCTGCTCAGAGACGACATGCTCGCTTCCTTCACTTACCAGACCTGTCAAAAAGGGGAAAAATAATTAAAAAATTGTAAAAAAAGAAAATCCACAGAAATAAAAACTTCCAATTCTGTAAAAAGACGTAAATCAAAAACAATTCCTCATAGCTAATTAAATTAATCACATAAACCCCATTTAAAAAAATTCCCAAAATTCATCCCCATACTTAAATCCACACACATATACATACACACACGAATCATGCATGCATGTAGCTCCACCTTCACATGTTTGTGTGTTGCATGTGAATTTGTGCGCGCGCGTGTAAATGTATACTTTTATATCTATGTGTAAACATGTGAGAGAGAGAGAGAGATGCAGAGATAGAAGTAAAGGGTTTGGTACCTAGAACGAATGAGAGAGAAAGGAACAGATCGGAAGGGTTTTTGTATACAGAGACAGAGAGAGAGAGAGAGCGAAAAAACAAGGGGGTGAAACTTTTGGCTACTGGGGAGTTTCAGATGACTTTCTCTCTCTAAAAATGAGGACTTTATTCTTTTCCTTTCTCTCTCCAATGTTCTTTGCTTTAGTGAAGATCCAAATGAGAGGCGTATGAGAGAGAGAAAGAGAGAGAGTACCAGACAAAATAAATAGTGCGAACTGATACGAGGGTTTCATAGGACGGATAAGTTATCAGTGATAGGACCTGGGAAGTTGTGATAAGTAAGTGACTTATGGATGTCTTTAACACGGCTGGATTTGCGGACTTTCCGAGGAATTTTATAAGTATTAATTGTGATTAATAATATCTTGCTGTCTGCCCACTGGTTTCCCTTTTTATTTCTGGAAAAGATGGCATTAGACTAATTAATTTAAACCAAAATGGATATATTTTCCTTTGTATTTATTCAGAAACATAGTAATGGCCACATTACAATTTTAGTCTTGATTTGATCCACATTATTTTTTTCATTCTCATTCTTCTACTCATTTTCAATTACACATTTTTTAATAAAATAATATTTTACATCACGTCAATAATATTCCTTCTTTTTCAAACACATATTTCTCATCACA
>CAIGRO010082031.1:0-33198 GCA_903798355.1 Fraxinus baroniana | reverse complement strand
ACAAAAAGAAAGTGATTTTTCCCTTTTTTTTTAATTTGGTTGGTGAGATTTCAATTTATTCAAATATCGTCATATAATTTGTTAGTAAACAAATTTGTAAGTTGTGATCAGAAGTGGATGGGCTAGACTCCTCAGCCCATTTCAATTTTTTGTAGGTAAAGAAAAAAAAAAGAGAATAAATTACATGTAATATTTTTATGTATAATTTTAATTTTTTTTTTTTTACATTTTAGCTCAACGTAAATTTTTTTTAATCCACTCCTAAATCCGCAATGGTTGTAATGTACATGTAGCACAATCGAAAATCTGTAAGTTGTGATCAAAGGCGGATTCCCCCAGCCCATTTCGATTTTTGGTAGGTAAAAAAGAAAAAATTACAAATAATTTTTTTTTTGTGTAATTTTTTTTTTTAATCCGATCATGAATCCACCCTGGTTGTAACGAAGATGTAGCACAATCAAAAATATTAACATATTAGGAGTAGTCCAATTCCATTATAAATTGAATATCAACTTCATATCTAACCAGCATAAAATTTTAATTGCAATCTCCCTAAAATTTCTACCTTCAGATTTTCACGGAGTACAGTATGTTATTTAGCCCATGTTTGGTTCGGATTAAAATCTGATTTTAATCCGAGTTAAATTTAAACAATCAATATTAACATCTTTCATGGTCTCACAATTTTTCAACCACGCATTTCAAAAACTTTTATCACAATTTACTAAAAATTTAATTTTAATTCCCCACCAAACACGCTCTTATTAATCTTTTAAACTTTTAGATTATACCATGATTAGTATAAGACGATATGATAGTATTCATAATGTATTTCCATCGAATATTTGAATTAGAATTTTCTTTTGAAGTTTTACATTTCAGTAAAGATGCAATGTATTAATTGAGTCTCCATTTTGATGTGACGTATTGAAGCTTGAAGCAATGTCCCTAACAGATATTTTTCTTGTTTCTGGTTGGAAGTTTGAATACTTCGTACAATTATTTGTAGCATTCTAACAGGAATGATAGTTTGTCTAAGAAAAAAACAAACAACATTATACCAATTTCTGAGGAATTGTCTCGTATTCAAAAAACTAATCATTCGCCATGTCGTCTAATAATTCAATTTTCTTTCAACAACTATTTGCAACCACACATAAGTACGTTTATTTTCAAAACCAACTGCAAGAAATACAATATAATACGAATTTCACACTTGTAATTTCAATTTTTCCATTACTAAGGTTTTATTATTATCATGAACGAGAGAAATGTTAAAAGAAAATAAATAGTTCGATTTTCTCTTGTAAATTTATCTTCGTCGTAGTCAATTACTATAACGACGGAAGAAGGCGTGATCTCACGTTGAGGCGAACATTTATTCTATTTTTCGTCTGTAATTGATCGCTCTTGGTGTAATAGAATTAAAGTTTCTAATTCTCGACACAGGACAATTTATAAAAATCTGCTCCAAAAATAAATGTAGACAAGTATACCATACAAAAATTCCTAGACTTATCGGAGAATGGCCCCCGCAGAAGCAGTCACCCCGGGAGTCGAATTTTCTATAACACCTTTTTTTTTTTNGAATGCTTTAAATGGTAGCTTAGTGCAACTTTAAGTATGGGGTCTCTATGAATATCAAGCCCTTCTTTAATAGAGATTAAAATTTCTTTTTTTTCTTTTTTTTTTTTTTTTTTTTTTTCAGATTTTCATTTTTCAAATTGAGAAGCTGAAAGTGGTGATCTTAATCACAGAAAATACAGTCTTTTATTTTGAAAATCTATAACATCCTACATTTCTGCAGCGTCCCTGAACAGCTGATGAAGCACAGAAACATGACCTCAAATATTCAATCAGTCGTCAAAGTGCAAGTTTTGTGTACACAACACCAGGTAGGATCGAAGTCTAGAAAGTACTATAAACAAGATTTTTTTTTTTTTTTTTCCTTCATGCAGTCCAATAATATCTGATCCTTGCGATGGAAGAAGTTTTCGTGCTTAACATATGTAGGTCGATATCTTTGCATGTACATGATCAATCTTTCAAGTCTCGGGAGGGGGGTCCTACGCAGACTGCATTGTCACCTGCCCGGTTGATACTTGCTCGTAGTCAGCACAAGCCTCAGGGGTGTCTTCTTCACTAGGTGGAACGAGCTGCCAAAAAAGTGTCAAATATTTGTCCCACTCGTTAAGAATGCTGGCGCCTTTGCTGCTCCCAGTTTTTTCCTACATACCAAAGTAAATGTGGGTATTATAAGAATTATACAGCAAGATGATTCGAGTTCATGAATGGATTACGAGTTTAAAGAATCCTGAAGATTAAGTTCCAAAAACAACATTGCCACAGATTTATTTGGGTATTTCAATGATACTTATAAAAGTTGCATATCAGCAAGAAGGGATGTTATTATCTCAGACCAGACGCAAACCCTGAGAAGACTGTTCCATTCTTCCCCCTCCTCAAAGGGTGGTCGTGTACCAAATCACAAAAACGAAGTGCGTTCAGTTCAAGAGTTCGACATTGTCAAGTGCAAAAAGCATAATCTAGCTTGGCCATTTAGGTCAACTTACAACATGAGCTTCAATAAGGCTCTTAAGCTGCATTTGGCCAACGGGAGCAACCACTCTCTGGATCTTCACTATTTCTTTGTTTACCTGGTAAAATTTTACATGGAATTACGGAAGAGTACAAATAATATAAGGGCGTACGAAAACGAGCGAATAGAGTAACTACATTGGACCAAACTAACAAATGGAAACCAAATATGCAGATACAACCTCGATGTTGACTTTAAAGCAATGTTTTGAAAGGGTCAAATATTGACCTGGAAAAGGTGAATGGTTAAAGGGTTGCAACAAGGTCAATAATAAATTCACAAACATAAGTTGACTTTCATTTCTCAAAAATAACATTCGAACAACCATCCATTAAGGTTTTATGACATCGTAGATAGCATAACAACATAGTGTCGTATATCTCAGAACTCAATGGTTCCTAACAATTTTTTTTCTCATTTTATTTAAGTGCAGGAAACCCGGTCAACCTGCCCGATTTTTAAGAATTTTTTTAGGTTATAATCAGGCTAGTTTTTGGTTTTCCAAGTCGAACTGGTCAGGTCAATTCGAGTCTCAAAACACTGCTTTAAAGTTAGAATTTCCCACAGGCACAAGGTTTGTTGCCACAAACCTTGGGGATGAGAGTATCGTCCTCATCGAGAATGTAAGCCAAACCTCCAGTCATCCCGGCTGCCACATTTCGTCCCACCCTGACAAAAACAAGACAAAGTAACAACTCGTGAACGTTCTCATAGATATACTTTTCACATAACTGAGAGATGACGTCAGAAGAGGATACTCACTTTCCGAGCACCACCACACAACCCCCTGTCATGTACTCACAAGAGTGATCTCCTGTCCCTTCTACCACAGCTTCAGCGAGTGAGTTTCTCACAGCAAAGCGTTCACCGGCTTTTCCTCTAACAAAGACCTGACCACCTGTGGCTCCATACAAGCAGGTATTCCCTACTATGGTGGCATCCTCAGGGCAAAACCCAGTATTTTCAACAGGAACCACAACCAGTTCACCTCCAGCCATACCCTAAAGATAAACAGCTCCATTAGCTACTATAAAGTAACAAGTATGACAAACTTCTTATCATTAAGAATTTCATAAAGGCAACACTCAAAAAACAACAAATATAGAATAGTGGCTCAAAGCTTGCGAAATATACTACAATTCATAACCAATAGGTTGAACGGAAATACCTTCCCCACATAGTCGTTAGCTTCTCCAACCAGTCGGATATTCATTCCAGGTGTCAGAAAACAGGAAAATGACTGCCCAGCACTCCCTGTGAATCTACATCCAGACAAAAAGGAATACATCTTTAGTATTGAGCCAAGCTATTATGCAAGGATAAAAATTTACAGAATGTAATTTCTTTCACAAAGATGTTGTATTACGTTATATTCAGCTGTCCAGCAAAACCAGTATCTCCATATTTTTTTGCAATTACACCTGCAATACGCCCACAAACTGCCCTATCCACATTGTATATTTTTGCACTTTTATTGACCACCGTTTCATTCTCAATTGCCTCTGATATCTGCGTGTAGAAAAATATATATTTGGATCATTAAGACAGAAAATAACATAGCTTTATACAAACACAAAATTCACAAGAAACGCAGAAGGAAGTTCAAACAATGATATCTCATTCATCAATGACATGTTATCTAATAACGGAAATGTTATTTTGGTGTAACTTTATCTCAAGCTCAATTTGGAAGCCTCAAGACATCTGTGCAAAAATTTGATTATATGCGTTCATGTACTACCTATTCATCTCCGAACTCTTATTTAAAAAAAAATGGCATCTTCTTTTTCTTAATACACAAACATCAAGGTCAAGAACTATGTACAGTACTGCAGCAAGGAAACTACATGTTACTTGTTACAAACTACCTGAACAATAAGTGAAAAATCTTTATTCATTTACTATCATCCTAAAAAGTTTATCACAAAATCCGTTACGGTTTGAGAATGTGACTTGTTGAAGAAATTATTCAAAAAATTGTTTTCCCTAATTCGCTGAAAAAGAAAAGTGATAAGTAGACACTTGGTCAGAAATGAAATACATCGCTGCCCTATGTTATCTCTAAAAGCAGGAATGCAAGACATTACTAGCCAAATTTGTAACAAACAATTAATGAATTCGATGCAAAGATCTTTGATTATAAAGTTTTTTTTTTTTTTTTTGGTTAATAGAAAAGTGCTGTTTTAATTTAATAGTCATTACCTCTTGATCTGAAAGTAAGATATCATCCAAAACTGGACCATTACTGTGCACTTCCTGATTCCTGATCATGGTGCTGGTCCATTTCGGTAATCCAACATTCTAGAAACAAACGAAAAAATGATTTTAAAAAATAGCATTAACTCATTAAAAAATGGATCACAAGTAGATATCATATACTTACAGAAAGAATATAACTAAGATCAAGATGTTGAGTCTTCATCAGTGAAATATCTCGAGGTCTTAGCAAATCGGTGTGTCCAATTACATCATCCAGTTTCTCATAACCCAGTTGAGCCAACATGCCTCTTACCTGACAAAAGATAATTGACTGACATCAGCATATGCATATAAGAACAAAGATCCTTTTATAATCACTGATGGGTTCACAAAGTTGGTGGCTATTAATTATCAAATCATACCCTCTCCGCCACAAACTGAGTTAGCATGTAAAATGTTCAATTATCTAGGAAAAATCGATGTGAAACTTTATAAGCATAAGGAGTTTAAGAACATTCCTTTCTCGTTATTGGATCATAGTTGGAAGAATGTATTGCATCTTTTACTTGACTTTATTTTTTTGGATGATGAGAGGAATTATTATCATCTTATTATTTGTAGTTATGCTTCGATAATAATAAAATTATGTTTCTTATCAAAATAATAATAATAATAATAAATCCAAGTCATGGGAGTATTTGTTTCAGAACTTTCGTACCCAGTATTATGTGTTATTTTTTAAGGGGTGAATGTTCTAGAACTAGAGCATCGGGTAGGAGGGATTGATAGGCTCATGGGCAAATGCTCAGAAGCTATATTCTGGTGAGATTTTGATTATACATGAAAAACAGCATCTATCTTGTTAGTTCTGAATCCAACATCAGGTAGGAAGGACTGACGTGTAACTTTTCATGAGATCAAAGACACAAAATTTCAAGAAACCTGAAATAACTAAGATTGAAGCATCCTGAGAAAAAAAATCCATTAATCATATTTAACATAGCAATGGAAATTACCTCTTCCGCAACATACAAAAAGTAGTTGACAAGGTCACCAGGTACACCAGGAAAACGAGCTCTTAATTCTTCTCTCTGAGGAAAATTCAACCAGTTACGTTATCAATTGAAAAGCAAAAAAATCTGACATTTCAAAGGTGAAAAATAAAAATAATATTATCTAGGATTCATCTAACCTGACTAGCAACACCAACGGGACAATTATTTGTGTGGCAGATACGAGCCATAACACAGCCAGTAGCAATCATAGCTATGGAACCAAATCCATACTCATCAGCCCCCATTGTTGCAGCCATTAAGACATCAAACCCACTTTTAAAGCCACCATCTACCCTTAGAATGACCCTTTCTCTGAGCCCATTTTGAATGAGTGTCTATAACCCGCCACCCAAACCGGGAAAACAAAAGAAAGGGAAAATTAGAAGTTAGATAGATTTCAATGAATGAAGCATGAAAAGGAAGATTATCTCATGTTGAAAGGTATAAAAGAACCTGGTGTGTTTCTGTAACCCCAAGTTCCCAAGGACCGCCTGCGTGCTTGATGGAACTCACAGGGCTAGCTCCAGTTCCCCCATCATGCCCTGATATCTGCAGAAGAGGCCAAAAAATGTATCACTAAATGTTGTTGACCATATCCTATTTAAGACTACAAGGTCCACACAAGAAGGATGGTTCTCAAGAAAAAATCTGTCTGTTGTACAAAGAAACTCTGTGGTGTTTTTATTACCTTCCAGATAATTTGCATTTCAAGAAATGGCATCATACAAGACGGTAAATATATAAAATTTGGAGAAAAAAAAAGTGTAGACGGGTAGTAAAACAAAGTGCATATTTGAATTGAGACCAAAACCAAAAAAAATTAAAATAAAATATCAGGGCTAAACAGAAAATTTCTGGGTCTTCTATTAGATAAATAAGATGAATCTTACAACTTTAACTTCAGAACGGAACATAGATGGATGGTAATCAATGTCACCTGTATAACATCAGCATTACCCTTTGCAACTCCAGAAGCCACAGTACCAATGCCAGCTTCTGCCACAAGCTTTACAGATACTTTAGCCTTAGGATTGACCTGTTCATTGATAGCAATGTGAATCTCAAAGTTCTGGCAAATAGACGCTTTACGATTATAAGGAGAACAAATTGCTGCAAAATCTTCACCTGATGAAGGTCGAAAATTAATTGAGCAAGATCTTCAATAGAATAAATGTCATGGTGTGGAGGTGGAGATATAAGAGGGACGCCGGGCTTTGAATTTCTTAGCCTTGCGATATAAGCGCTAACTTTTTTCCCTGGCAGTTGGCCTCCTTCACCGGGTTTTGCACCTTGAGCAATTTTGATTTCTAGTTGATTGGCATTAACCAAAAATGTTGGAGTGACACCAAAGCGCCCAGAAGCAACCTGAAGAATTAAATTCAATAACCACGATAATTTTTATCATTCATTAGCATTTCACATATCTTTGTTCATAAGTTAACAGTTGTGCATGTGGAAGAATGTCATTATTGGATGGCATTTAGACCTGCTTGATGGCACTTGTAGCCATATCTCCGTTTTGAAGACCTTTTAGATGTGGCAATGTTGGAGAGTACCCATCTTCAACATCAGTAAGTGGACTCCAGCGGATTGGATCCTGGGTGAAGGTGGAACTTTAATTACTTTAATACTAATATTATATATTAATTAGCAATTAATATATCATAATATAGTTTTTTTGGATTAAAAATGGATACAAAATTTTATAGTTTTGTCACAATTTATATTTCTTGACAAGTTTCATTCAACGAGATACAGGTACTTAGCTAGCAGTTCTGACCTGATCCAGTCTACAAAATTGGAATAAAGATTACCTCGCCTCCTTCTCCAGAATTAGATTTCCCACCCAATCTATTCATAGCAATAGCAATCGCTTCATGAGTTTCCCTGGAAATTGCACCTAGTGACATTCCACCAGTGCAAAACCGCTCAACAATTGATGAAGCAGGTTCGACCCTTCCAACTGGGATTGGGGAACGATCACTTTTGAACTCAAGAAGATCTCTGAGAACCTGTATTCATGACATGATTGTTATGTTGGACTGGACACTACCAGATAGGATTAAGAAAGAAAAAACAAGTTAAAATCTTGTATGTTTTCCCGTATGATACTGTCTAGCATTTCCTACCATTCTTTCAACAAATAATATGATCGTGCAGTCTAAAAACTAGTGCATACTATAATCTTATATTGAAGTTAAAGGTCTAGGAAACTTAATGAAATAAATCATCACATCACAACAGCTACTCACATTTACGGGTCGGCTAGCCAAATGCTGCTGATAAATCGAATACGCACTTTCACTTTTTTGGCGAACAGCTTTGTGGAGCAATTTTGACATCTCTGGATTGTTACTATGATATTCACCTTTCATTAACAAGAATAAGTATTTATCACTGTAATGAACGAGTCTTAAAGTTTTGTCGAATGGAAAACTAAATTTTTGGTACACATGAAAGTTGAGAATTCTGATCATATACCATAATTTTTATGTTTTTGTTATTTTTTGAAGCTATGGTCATGCAAAAATGAGTTAACCAAATATTAGATACTCATGCATACAAGCATGTGCAAAAATATTTACCTCCTGGTCTAAATTGTATGAACCCAAAATTTTCAAGTCTTTTAGCCGTGTCTTCAGAGAAAGCCTTAACCCAAAATGACAAAGTTTCCCTTGCCAACTGCAAGAATTGCTATTGTTATTGCAAGCAGCAACAGAAGATAAATATTTCTACATCGCAGACAAATATGGAACTGCATATATTGAACTGGACGTGGGCAAAATTATCAGAAGAATGAATATTGTGTCAAAAAACCTTGCCGCCATCTATATAGTCTTATCATGTAAAATTTGTCATTGAGAGCATGTTTGGGATGACTTATTTTAAAGATAAATTTCAAACGTGTGGCTTATGTTGGCTTATTTTAAATGTAGGTTGGTCCACATTAAAAATAAGCCACATATTTGTTGCTTATCTGTAAGATAAATCACCTCAAACATTATGTAAATAATTTCAGTTCTCTAAAGCAGCCTTTCCTCATTACAAAAGGCAAGCCCTCAACAATTATATTAGCACCAGTGGTCATACAAGAGCTAAAGAAAGAAACCACGACTGCACGACTAGATATTTAATTCTTATGGTGATTACCTCATCCAAGGTTAATCCACCAATGCTTGACGTGCTCCCACAGAATGCAATATCAACAATCTCTTTGCCCAATCCATAAATTTCAAATATCTGTGCACCACAGTAACTAAAGCCAAATACATTTAAGTTAGATTTATTGTGTAAAAGAAGGTAAAATGACAAGATTGTTACAGGATGCAATCGCTAGGAAAGGAGAAGCTACAATTGAAAAAGTGCTATGAAGCAGACAAATACCTTGAAAGCAATGAGATACCCATTTTGGAGAGAATTTTCTTGAGGCCGGATTTAACTGCCTGTAACAGAATTTTAGGAATAATCATTTTCCACTCATAATAATCAATCAAAGATTTCCTCCAAACCACGAGAACAAAGAGGAAACGCTTGAGTTCCAAAATTAGAAAAGACTAATAGCCAGAGAAGAAATAAGAACAATTTTTCGTAAAAACTTGAGAGTAAATAATGCTATATAGTTTTATCATCATAATGTTGAAGAACTTAGGTTCAAAAAACAATTATGCACTCTATCAAAAAAACACAAATTGGAGAATCCAAAATAATAAATTTGTAGGCAGATTTAGTCAAGTTCAACATGCATTTTCATGCTCAATTAGTAGGATGTAAATGAACTATAATCTCCAATAATATTTTGTTTTGAAGAGCATTACACTCAAATAACCCATTTTTTACATGAAATTCATCCTTGATAGACTTTCATGATAGCAAAGCAAATAGGACAATAAAAATAAATAAAAAATGGGCATCAATTATCTTTCAAGGAAATACAATGTCTATGAACACAACAAGGACAGGAACACTAAAAGAGGAAATGTATCAAAATACGTATGTATATGCACCTTGCAGAAGTTCATTTGAGCTTGTTCAATTGTGACAGAAGGCATTTTCCCGTTCCGCATCAGGTTAACAGTTTTAGTGCTTAAGCGCCACTGACGGCATGTCTCCAGTGCTAGGTATGGACATGCAGCACTACAAAGATATATCAAATGAAGGGAAATAAAATGGTGATTGAAACATTAAGAAGATGCGGCAAAGTTAATCATATTATCAAATTGAATGTTAGGCGGCAGATACAATTATTTTAATCAATGGCATAAAGCTATGCAGTTAGTGAAATCCAATCTTCAAATGTTAAGCAGCGAAAGCAAATAAGGGCATGTTTGGTACATAGTAGTGGATAGGACTAGGGGCCATTTGGAAGGGTTTTTGAAAAGTCAAAAGTTGCTTTTGAGACTAAGAAACTACTTTAGACATATTTTGAAAATTTTCTAAAGGTTTTTTTTTGCGGTTAGAAAAGTTATTTCTCTTCTATAAAAGCAGAAGCCTTGTTGAACGGGATTGATAAGTGTATTATGTACATTTATCACATCCGTTAAACGAGCAATTATTATTGTTTTAAATGAATTGAGGCTTAATTTTCTATATATTTTGTTTGTTAGGTTCATCTCGATGAAAACGATGGAATTGGACAAAAAGGAGCGAAGAATTGGCTAAAGTAGACTTAATTAAAAATTTGGGGACTAAATCGCAAAGTGCTAATAGTTGATTCGGACCTAATGTTGATGATTGAAGAAGGGGTGGAGGCAATTAGATGGATTGAAAGATAAAGGACCAAGACGATATAAAAAATGGGCTAAAATGAGTGAAGAACGAAATTGAGGAACCAAAATGCAACAAAAGAAAAAGTTTTATAACTATGGCGCACGCGGGGGCCATTTCGGGCCTGAACGGCCCAACTTCCTTTTTTGATCCAAACTCTTATGGAAATCAAATTCGGCCTACTATTTAACCTACCAGAAACGGCCGGAACGAAGCACCATATTTTAAAACTTAATTTTTACCACGAGAATGAGGCTAGCACAAGATTCAAAGGCTATTAACATAAGAAATTGAAAATTCAAAGTCTGAGTTGAAGATCAACGAAGAAGAATTTTATTTTTCACTTTCCATTCATTATTTTCAATTCCGAGCGATGTTATTCAAAAAAAATTTGTGTAATTTACATAACATGCTAGGCTAATGCTTTTTATGTATTGGATCTTTCTTTTTTTTAATTCAAGACAAATAGTTAGTTAAATTCTTGTGTTTCTTAATTAATCTTGCATGTTTAATTTTAATATTTGATTACTTGTCACCAATTAAATATATAGTTACTTGTTGTAGTGCTGAGAGACTTACAATAAGTCTAGAACACTGCTTGTTTAACATACGTGCAATAGATATTAGGAATACTGTTTATCATGTGTGCAATCTTTGAGGTAATCGTGAAATTGAATGCATTCCATTCATTTGAATTTGGATTAGGAATAAGAATAGATTCGGGTCGTGACTAGAATAGATTTAATTTGTCTTGAAAAGAAGAAATAATTACAATAAAATTATCGATTGTCAAAAATGCATGAATGAAACTAGCTAAGTGATCAAGAATTGAAATAAATAGCAATAGGCAGATTCAAAATTCAATACTTACACATTGAATCTAATTTGAAGATTAATTTTCAATAAAACTTTAGCTTATTTTTCTTCTTCTTAATCATGCCCAATACTATCTAACCTATCATATCAAACACTTCATAAAGATATAACGTTCACACAAAATGGAAGTACCTGGCACCGTATCCAATCAAACATGCAAAATGATGAGTACTGAAGCATTGAGCAGTATCAGCAACAATAGAAGCTTGCATTCGCAGTCCATTCTGAATTAGATGCTGATGAACAGCACCCACAGCAAGAAGTATCGGAATTGCAGGACGAGTTGCCTCCTAACAAAATCATTAGAATGGATAGCCAACTATTAGAAGATTTTAACCCGAATCAAGAAGAAAAGATATAAAAAGAAAATCAGCATTGCGCAAAATTTTCTGTGGAAAAATGTTAGCCATCTCGTTTAAAGCTCAAGTTGTTAGAGAGGAGCCCCATTTATTTATTAGAATTGGTCTTCACCACAAACTCCTCAAATGGAGGACGGATTCATCTTTTCACCAAAGGCCAGTAACGTCCACTATTTTTTATATGGCGAGATGTGAAGTTTAAGTCTTTTGTGTGGCTATTATACCATGTTAGAAATCTTGTGTGAAAAGGTTAAGCTATTAGAGATGGCCCAAATTTATTTATTTAAGTTTGGTCTTCAACAGAAAATGAGAACAATCAAAATCCACCCAGCAAACAAGTTTTACTTTAAACCGAATAATAGTAACAACAAACTTCAAAGAGATGTTGCAACAAGATAGTAACAATACAAGTGTTGGAACTTTGACTATTAGATGTAAGTATAACTGCAGAATTCGTCAAAAAAAAAAAAAAAATGGCTTGTTCCTAATGGTGATTGAATGGATTAAGAACTGGGATTTATGCAACAGATGGTATGTTTCCTTAAAAACTTGGAATTCCACTAAAGACACATTTATTAGGATAGACAAAGTATGACTTGGAAAGAATAGCGGTTAAACTCTAGTAGCGTGTTTAGTAGGGAGAATAGGGTATTACTTGATAGTATTAAAGAAGAAAAAAAAATTCAAAACATGTTCATTATATTGTATAGTCCTATCTAGTGTTGCTTACCAAACATGACTTGAACCATAATGGGATCCACAGGTCTGGAAATGTGAGGTGTGTAATGACATTGCAGTTGACAAGTAAAAAATAATAAAATAAAAGTGTGCTTACCAGCTCATCTGACCTGTCAGAGAGCACAAGCAGCTGGCAACCGTTTCTAACAGCTTCATCGGCAGCTTCACAAAGCTTGTACAATGTTTTCTCTAAGGACCCATCAACCCCTTTCCCGATATCAAAGAATGTAGGCAAAACTCGAGGTTTCAAGTATGGATCTTTCATTAAAGACTCAAGCTCCCCTTCATTCAGCACAGGGCTAGACAAAATCACCTGGTTGCAAAATTCAACTTAGTTCCAAACAAGAAGCAAAATGACAAAAGAAAGTGTATAAAAGCTTGAAGACTAAACGTGGCATGATATCAGAAGATATAAAAGAACTTGAAATGCAAAAGAAGAAAACCTGAGACGCATTCTCGGGGCCAACTTCTAATATGTTTCGTCGCTTCCCAAGGTTGACTTCCAGAGACATGACCAATCCTTCTCTAAGAGGATCAATAGCTGGATTTGTAACCTGGTGTTTTACATATGCAGAACCACCTTATGAATGATATCAGCTTTAAAGATACCACAAAAAAAGGTAAATTTGAATATCTTCTGGAACAAATAACAGAAAAAGAAGCTACCGAAAGTATGTTTGGCTGAGCTTAAAAGGTCAAGTAAATAAGTAAGTTTTAAAACAAATCATTGTTTCAGTGATCAAAGAAAATAAATAGCTCTTTTTATTTAAAGGTGAGAAAAAAGCATGTCAACAAACTTTTACATTTTCTTAAGCTTTACCAAACATGCTCTGAATATGTCTACATTATATAAGTACAAGTACCATTTGCACGCTATGGATTTAACTGATACACTTTTATTATTTATACCTCATAAAAGAGCTATATCACATATTGGATACCGACACACCGTTACTAATCATACAATAATTTAAGAGTGCCATGACTATTGAAAGATCTGGATAAATAAAAATTATGCAAACCTGAGCAAATCGCTGCTTGAAATAATCGTATAACATATGCGATTTTCTAGACAATACTGCCAAAGGAATATCATCCCCCATGCAAAAAGTAGGCTCCTTCCCTTGAGAAGCCATTGTTTCAATTATCATTTGAACATCCTCACTAGAATAGCCATGTGCCCTATATTCATCAATAATTAAGATGTAAAAGTTACGACAGTCAAAGATTAAGAGCATGTTTGGCTAAGCTCAAAAAGTATACATATAAATTTAATTATAAGTAAATAAGCAATTTAAAATAATTGGTTAAAGATGGATATAATTTATTTATTCTGAAAGCAAATTTACTATCAAAATAATGAAATTTTTTTACTTGGGGAGAAAAAAAAGAAACAAACAAAAAGTTACTTTCAGCCATAATGAGCCAAGAGACTTGGTAGATTCATTTTCTGAAAATGCCTGGCACATTTTAAGCTGGCTTATTTTCTTTCTTTGAGAGGGGGCCCAGGGGGGTGTACACATTCCATCTCAAGTTGTTCGTCACACCTCCTTTTGGTAAAAAAGATGAAGAATGCTTTCTTCTACACTCATAACCTCGAGATCACTATTTTCAAATCTACCTCAGCTTTCTATCACAAGTTCTATGAACTTGAGCAGGGAAATTTTAAATGTAAACGTGTTTCCATTTTTAGACAATAATGTTCTTTTTGAGACTGCTATAGATCAAGTCACATACATATCCAGCTAAGAGCTGGAATATCTAGAGCATCTAAATCCAAAACACCCAAGATATAAGTGAAGTAAAAAAATCCAAAAGACTTACTGTTGACGTCTTAATATTACTTCATTGTCCACAAGGGTTGCTGAAAGAAAGTTCACAGGTTTAAAAAATCGGAGGTTCTCGCTCACCCATTTTCCGTAAGGATTTGATAATGCTACTTGCTTTTTAACCTCTGCATTCTCATACACCTAATAAGAATAATTAAGAAACTATAATCAGTGGCAAAGAAACATGTAATATAAATTATAAGCTCTGTATATGAACGGACTGTCCTACTGTTAAGAATAAGCAAAACTTCATTGTAACACCATCAAAAGTACAAATATAAAATTCTCTTCACAAACCTGACCACTAGGTAGATTAACAGCTATCATCATTCCAGGACCCAAGCGCCCTTTCATTATGACTTTTGAATCATCCATTGGAAGGACCCCAACCTAGAAAAAATAGGATAAATTGTAGACCAGGATATCATTTTTGCAAAGAAGATGAAAACTACTCATAACCAAAACCAGTGAATTAAAGTAAGTGGTTCAAGAAAGGTCAGAAAGCAGTTTTATACTCTTGATGCTTTATGCATTTATTTTGTAACATTTCACAGAGATTTCCATATGAAAGAAGGGTAGATTTAAAGGCCCTCAACAATCATTCTGTTCTATATTTTTAACTGTTTCAAAAAGATAATCTTGACTACATTTTTCTTTTATGTAAGTAAGATATGCACATTATCTTCCATGCAAGTAACAGAAATTTTGAAGGGAAAAAGTTCGATTATTTGTCTTTATGGGAAAAGGCTACATTTTTAGCTTCTTTTTGGGCATCTATAGATAAGCAATTTAAAGGTTCTTACTTTCGCCTTCTATCCCATAATTCTCTATCGGAAGGGTCTTTAGTTATAGTTTGAATGTTTTCTCTTCTCTCATTTATTTATTTATTTTTTATTTTTTTTTTGCGCCTTGTTCCATGATTTCTTTGTAACGATCCAAGTTTCATCCATAAAATTTTATTGTCTCACATAAAAAGGCACAAATAATGGACAGTTTTGCCATCCAAACTAGCTTATATTCTATGATGAAGAAAACATACTCACCTCGGAGGCAACATAGACAACATTGTCTATTGTTCGCCAATATCTAGCAGGGCGAAGTCCATTACGGTCAAGACAAGCTCCAACTGTTTTTCCATCACTGTGGCAAATGATGGCAAACAAAAATGAGAACTGTAAGCTAAGCCTTACTTCCAATAGAAAAACAAAAATGAGTATATTACCGTGAGAAATCAAATAGACAAAAAGCAATTACTTAGGTTCCGCTTGCATGATTGAAGAAATACTGTAAAATAATGCAATCAAAATTTGCTAATATCGAGATCCACATCATCTAAACTCCTTAATAACGATGAAATATATATGATATAAGAGCTCCTGCATAAATGTCAAATAATAGGACCTTTACTTGGAAAGGTCACCTGAATAATAGTAATGCAGGTCCATCCCAAGCCTCCATTTGACCCTTGTAGTAGTCATAGAAATCAACTATCTGAAGAGAAAGAATAGTCAGGCATGTCTACCAGGACTAACAATTGAAGTACTTTAATAAAATCACATATCAGACTTCATAACTTAATCTGTCAATTGGTGAGACTTTGAAATTAGTGCATAAAACACAAAACATTACAAATTAACCAGCATGAAGAAATAATAAAGCTGTAACGGGTAAATGACCTTTGTCAAAAGCATATATTAGTTATACAAGATAAATAATACCTCGGGATATTTGATCGCCAATGTTGGATGATTTTTGTATGCCTCTGGAACAAGAATCATCAGGGCTTCCTCAGGAATGCGGCCACTTCTTATTAACAACTGTTTAAAATATACATTAGAAAATTATTTCCTCCTAAATACATTTCTGGGAACGACAATGAAAAGCAATAAACCATACTTCTGCAGCACTATCAAGATTTGCAGAATCAGATGCCGTTGGGTTTCCAAAAGGGCGGATTTCATTTTCACGGCCACGCCAGACAGGAGATTTCAGTGAAGCCTCCCGAGATTGCATCCAGTTCAAGTTCCCCTGCATTTAACTTTCGGTCTCAATACAATGATCAATCAGATAATGTGTGAGAATGGATATCACTAAAACACTTTAACCTGTATAGTATTGATCTCTCCATTGTGACCAAGGAACCTCATTGGTTGAGCTAGTGGCCATCTAGGACTAGTATTCGTACTGTATCTCCGGTGGTAAATAGCAAAGGGGGATTTATAAAGATCATTCTGTAGATCAAAATAAAATTTACCAAGAACCTCCGAACGAAGCATTCCCTTGTACACAACAGTTTGATTGGATAATGAGCAGAAATAAAGTTCATTTCCCCAAGTCTCTGAGCTGGCTGCTCTTTCAATCAACTTCCGACAGATATACAGTTCTCTTTCAATGTCGTCGATATTTTCTTCTTTAGCAATTTGTACAAAGACTTGTTGTATGTTCGGCATAGTTTCTCTTGCATAATAACCAACTATAGAAGTATCTACGGGTACAGATCTCCACCCAAGAACTTGAAGACCCTCTTGTTTAAATATATTCATAATAACTGCATATACAGATAAAAGTTTTGAAAATACAGTCTTCAGAAGGAAAATCATATAAAAATAACAGGATATACTGCTTATATTGATAGAGTGTTGAGGAACAGATTCAATTGAATTTTCAAATTTCAAAACTATGCACATAGATGGAACTAAATAGAGTTCTAACAATCAAAGGAATTGCATACGACAGTTGCTCCTATCTTCTAAACGAAATAATTCCAATGCTTGCATTAACATGGAATTGGAGACTTTTTCTTGTATGAAATTATAAATGTAATCCTCAAATACATATGTCCTGAAGTTCAAAATTCCACAAATTTCTCAACAAAACATTAATCACAAACAACTGGAATACTCATGATGTAGTCTATTAATTGATAGCTCAGTGTCAAACTGCAGATTGACTAACCTGTTTGGGCTTGTTTCATAAGGTCATCATCCTTCGGAAGAAAGATCATTCCAACACCAGTATGAGCCTGGTCCAAGGCACCAATCCCTTGTTCGTTAGCCCAGTTATTGAAAAGCTCCCATGGAATTGAAGTCATGACTCCAGAACCATCACCAGAATCATTATCCGCTCCACAACCTCCACGATGTTCCATGCATCCAAGAGCGGTAAGGGCATCTTTTACTATCCCATGTGATCCTTTATTGTCCAAGTTGGCAATAAATCCAACTCCACATGCCCCTCTTTCAGATAATATATCTTCCAAGTTTGCAACCTAAAACCATAAACAAGTTCACCATGGTGAAATAGCAGTAAATGAAGCACTTCATCCAAAAATGAGTGACCTGAAGAGATGCCAACAAGAAATATAAGAAAATGATACTTGTGAGCTATAAAATAAATTCCCTCTAGTAAACATGATCTCATATTTCTACAAAACCCATTCTTGTTACATGTTGGAGCAAGGATCTCATCTTGTAATTATCCATTACTGTTAACATCTCTAGCACGATCACTCGTAGAAGTTGGAGGGAAGTAAAATGCCTTCACAATTTACCAACATCGGGTTCTAATCAACCTTTGGATCCTTCCATGCAGTCTACTTTCCATTATTTGATTTTGCATTATGCAGCATCTATTAGTTTGCTGATTTTAATTAATAGATTTGGAGGGAAAAAATTAAAATTATTAGCAGCAAAAAGCGTTTTAGTCAAAGGGTACTTCTTTATCTTTCATTTGTAATCCTTATCAATGTCTCTATGATTAGCTAGAATTTCTTATTGTTCTTCTACATCAGTAGACAGTTGGTACTAGTGCAGCAACACGGAGAAAAAATACTCAGAGCATGTTTGGCTAAGCCTAAAATAATTAAAGTTACAAAAAACTAACTTTTATGCTTAGCTGAAAAAGGGACCTTTCCAGGAAACAACCTACCAGTGCCACTTTCACGTTCAGTATTTCATAAGCATTATAATTTCGACGATTGAAAATACACAAAAATACACAGAGGGCGAAGCAGAAGTGGAATTGAGCCAGTGACCATTTAAGTCAAAACAAAAAGAAAAGGACTTTTCCAGGTAAGAACCTATCAGTATCACTTTCACATTCAGTATTTTAATAAGCAATATAATTTCAAGAATAAAAAATCCACAAACATACACAGAAGTGCAATTAAGCCATTGATCATTGCCGCCGCCAAATAAATAATATCCCTCAAACAATAAAGGGACGAAAGAACTACTAATTAGCACAACAATCTCATTTCTGTAATCCAAAAACCACTGTAAGTTCAGGAAATTAAATAACAAATGGTAAAACATACCCCTTCCGTCACAAGAAAAAAAAAAAAAAGGAAAACACACACACACACACACCTTGGGTTTCAAATCAGAAGACTGGTGAAGTGAACCATTGTTAACACGTTCAACGTCAAGAACAGACTTAATAGAGGCCCAGTTTTTCTTCAAACCAAGAAAACTCCTTTGCACATTACTATTATTTACACCACCAACTCTCCTGCGAGTACTTGGCGAGTTTATTTTCGTTTTCTTTCCACTACAAAACCCAACAAAATCAGCGAAAACCAAGTCTTTATTGGTATTAGCAATCCCATTCCCAGCAAAGAGCTTAACAGACTGCACCACGTGCGCTGAGTGTATAGACATCTTTCATATACCTTCTTCACTTATACACCAAGTGTGTGTTTGTGTGTGTATATAACACACACAATCTATATATATATATATGATCGGGGTTCAGGGCTGTTTGTGAATGTGTTGTTAGGAGTGCGGACTGCGGAGAAAGAGAGAATGTGCGTGTGAGGTATGTGTGGAAATGGAAGAACGTGGATTTGAAGATAAAAGAAACGCTTTGAGCCACCCGCATTCAATTTGGATCTTGGCGTCCATTTTTCGACTCTACATTTTTTCTTTTTTTCTTTTTTTTTTTTTGTTTTTTTGCGCGCTTTAAACGTAATTTTTGTGACGTTTTGAGATTTTCTGAAAATTATCAGCTCATGTTTGAAAAAATTTATAATTTATGGGCGTGTTTGAGTCACATTGTTTTAGAAGAATGTATTTTGAAATAATAGATTGATGGAAAATGTGTGGTTAAAAAAAAAAAAAAAGTTATTAATGTAATTGAAAATATTATTTTAGAAGAATGTATTTTGAAATAATAGATTGATGGAAAATGTGTGGTTAAAAAAAAAGTTATTAATGTAATTGAAAATATTATTTTATTAAATAATGCGTAGTTAAAAATGAGTATAATAATAAGAAATGAAAATTTTAAACGTAATTTTTTTGACGTTTGAGAGTTTCTGAAAATTATTAGCTCATGTTTGAAAAAAAATATAATTTATGGGGTGTTTGAGCCGCGTTATTTTGGTAGAATGTATTCTAGAATAATATATTGATGGAGAATGTGTAGTTAAAAAAAATTATTGATGTAATGAAAAATATTATTTTATTAAAGAATGTATGATTAAAAATGAGTAGAAGAATGAAAATTTTAATATGTACCAAAAAGAATTTTTATCAAACTTTAGTTTTAAGTATCGTGTTGTATGATCTACAACTTTTATTTATTTTTTATCAACCATTTTATTGGGCTCACAGCTTATAATTTAAAAACCTGTTTCTCTTCCAACTATTGTCTGAGTCCCATTTTTTATAAATAAAAATAAAAATAAAAATAAAAAATCCTCATTCTTAAAAAGTGTTTTGACATCGTTTCAATAACATTTTTTCAAATAAAATAATATTATAAGCAAACTTAAAATCTTTTTCTTATTTTTTAATTACGCGTTTCCCTTCAAAACACTGTTCAAAAATGCATTTTTGACAAAAATATGACTCAAACAAGCCTCTATTTTACTTTAAGAATGCATTTTGGAATAATAGAATGATAAAGAATGTGTTGTTAAATATTATTTTATTGAATAATGTTAGAATAAAAAAAAAGAAAAAATATATAATTTGAAAATAGTGATTATCAAACGAGGGCTAATAAAAACTTTGCAGTAAGGCCAATTCGTGAACGGTTTTATTGTCCTTGCGAGACATATATTATATGTTTAACCTTTATTTTTTCAAAACTCATTTTCAATCAAACATTATTTTATAAAATAATCTTATATCTAAACCTGAAATGTTTCCTTTTCTTAACAATATATTCTTCAAAAAAACTCATTATTCCAAAATACATTATTCTAAAAAATGGGACTATGCAAGAGCACATCTCGTAACGTTGTCGCTTATGCATCTGTTATTGGAAACGTAGCAATCCTCTCAACATAAACTTCCATCACTACCCCGCATCATGTCCTCGAATCACTCCACCGGCACCAAACCACTCACCCATATCCTGTATCGTCGTGTCGATGATAAGTTTAAAACGTCCAAACGGATGTCTATTCCAACCCTTTTATCTTTAACTCCCTTATTGCCCCCTCCCGAATGCCCTCCTCATGCACACCCCGAACAATCTCTTCCAAACAAAGAGGATCTTGATAAGCCACCCCATTGAGTACCCCATTTCTATTTAGTAACTCTCGCTGGCAGCTGCTTATTTTGCCCAAGCATGTTTCGATAAGCTTGAAGAGATAACATATAAGCCAATAAGTATTTTGAGAACACCTAAAGTGTAAATAGGTACATTAGAGTGTGTTTGATTGGCGTGGAAAATATATCCTACAAAAGAAAATATTTTCCTTGTTTTGAGGAAAACAAAAACTTAGGTGGTGTTCTCTTTATGTTTTAGTTTTGTATTTTGAGTTTTGAATTCGTTTTGAGTTTTGTATTTTGAGTATTCATTTTGAAATTGTTGAAAATGTGTTCTCTTTAACATTTTGAAAATTAATTTTGAAAAATCCAAAATTGAAAACGTGTTCTCAATCAAACATTTCCTTCCCATCTCTCTCTCTCTCTCTCTCTCTCTCTCTCTCTCTTTCTCTTTCTCGCCGTCTCTCTCTCCCCGTCTGTGTCTACCTCCCTCCGTCTCTCTTTCCACTCGTCCGTCACTCTTCTTTTCCAACCAAAATCTTCTTCTTCCCACAATAAATGAACTGACCAATGTAGAATCCTTCGGTGGCGACGAGAAGTTCCTTCGATAGCCATTGCATTTGCCGAAGTCGAGGGAAGCCGGATCCTTTCTGATGGTGGGTACGAGACTTGAAAATAAATCTTGCTCCCTTACGCTGTACCCAAACACACGACCCATTTGCTTGTGTGCGTGCTGTGTGTAGAGGTGAAGGAATGGGACGACTAGGAAATGGAGGTCAGGGGAAGGGAAAAGTGGAATCGAAAATCGGAGCAGTTTCTGGATTTATTGGTGCAATTGACATGTAACACATGGTTCTATGTGCCTGCTGAAGACTCGATTGGGGCTAATTTGATGATTCAGTGTTGTGGGGACGATGAATTGAATCAGACAGTTCCAAAAAAAATGATGGTCCGTGTAGCGATGGTAGTGGCGGTGGTTTTTAGGTGTGGCGGTGGTTGTGGTGGTGGTGGTGGTTCCGACGATGGTGGTGGTCAGGGTGATGTTGGGGTAGCGACGACAGTTGGTGGTTGCAGGCGGCAATGGTGGTGGTTGGCCAATTGGGGATGAAGATAATTGAAAATATCGAAAACAAGTTTTGAAAATTTTGGCCAAATTATAACTGAAAACACCCAATTTGTCGTTTTGCGTTTTCTTTGTAAATTTTAAACTTGTTTTCCGAAACGCATTTTCGAAAATAAGAAAGAGAACGCGTTTTCACTGTTTTGGAAAATTGAAAACAGAAAACGACCCGAAAACGGCAAAGAGAATAGGGCCTTACTCTTCCCAAACAAAATGTTTTCCTTAAAAACAAGAAAAATTAGGCATGTTTTTAAAAGTTTAAGTTGGAAAATATTTTCCATGAAATAAAATAGTAATCAAACACTTTAAAACGAATATACTTTTTCCAAATGTTAGAGAAAATATATTATCAAACACATTTACGGACAAAAAGTTACAAGTCAAGCAAATAAATTCAATTTGTTTTCATTATAATATTGAGTTGTTACGTACAAAATATGCTCTAAATATTTTTTGATCACAGACATGCACATAGAGTTTTAAAAGCATAATTGACTACTTATTTTTTTATTCTTAGCTGTCCAGAATGAAAATTAAATTTAATATTATAACAGATGAGAACCCAATTCTACCTTTTTTTTTTTTTTTTTTTTGATACCCAGGTTCCAGGCTTGCGCCTGACTAGTCCTGGACCTCCAGCCTCCGGCCCCTCAGCGACTAGAGGAGGTAAACCGCGGGATGTGCCCAAGTTGGATCACAGGTTCCTGCACCGCTTATACTCATCGCTACAAGAGAGCTTTCCTCAACAATGTTGCCACTGCCAATTCTACCTTTTTATTTCGCTCCCTAGTTGAAAATGAGATATTTTATTTCTATATTTTTAGTTATATTAAATTTTATAAATAATTTTGACTTTATTTTTATTGGCTTAAAATTCATTAAAAAACTGACTGGTTAAGCTGAAATTTTGTAGGCTCGAAATTCATTAAAAGAATTATTCAAATTTCGATTAATGAAATACTTAAATTTTAATAAATCTATATAAAAATAAATAAAATTAGGGCAACTTAAAAAACACCCCTAAAATTAGAGATCTTTTGAAAAATTATATGAAATGTATTTTGAAACTAAATAAATATTATATAAAATTAAGTGTCACTTTTATATAAACTAGTTATGCCCACGTGCAATGCACGTGTTGGAATGTAGTTGACTACTTGATAGTGTGGGTGATTTTTTGTGGTGTGATTTTTAGTTATAATAGACATAATAGACAGGAGTGTAATATAAGTAAAGTAATGTTCTTAGTCTATGGATTATGAGTTTCCTCTTTTATATAGCAGGTGAAGAAGGGAGGAGGCTGATAATTTAAAGCTGCAAATATAACTAAGAACTAAAATAAGATTAATGCTAGAAGATTTTTCCACCTTCTCGTCTTTCTTCTTCTAAAGAAAAGTCTTGTCATCTTACAAAATAGTAACATGTTTCAAATAATAAGGGAGAAAAAATATAGAAGAAAGTTTAAGCAACAGGATGTCACTTTAATATACTGGAATTTTCTGACAATAGGGTGTTATCGTGAATGTTTAAGTCATTGAGTGAATGATTCATTCTTACGAAAGAAGGTTGGTAGAAAACTTTTAGGTCTAATTGCAATAACCTGTCCATCAGGTTATTTGTAATTCTTCTCAATAGATGAGCTGTTCTTGGCAGTCTCAAGCATCTGCCTATAGTCAAGTGCCATGTATGCAAGATTTTTCTTTATGTGATGGATAATTTCCTTTAGTGAGCATCTTCATATGATAGTATGTGAAGTCAGGACCAACAAGGTTTGGCCGAAGGATGGTATGGGATAGAGCATACCCCTTATAAATGGGGGCAGTGTGACATTATTACCAGAATTGAGCACTATACATGTCATGAATAGAAATTGGTAGGCAATTAAATGAAATTACTTGTGTGTACATTGAAGGAAGAACATTTAGATTTAAAGAATTGATACACACCAGTAGTATGACCACTTGCAGTATAAAGACAAAAATGGCTTGGATAGCAACATGCATTTTAACACTGAAAGTCTTAAACATGATTTGTGTTATATTCTCTCTGTTAGTACGCAAAAATTATTTGGGACCAAGAGACAAGACCACTTACAGTTGCCAATATTGCCTTTCCATTCACAATGCAATAAGGGATTTCCATCTTCTTGCACAATGCTGGGAGCCACACAACCAACTCAACAGGATCCACATCATGTGCAATCACCACAAGCTGTGCTTTATTCTGTAAGAAAAAATTGATTAGACATGTTATCAAGATAAACCCCAAGGGATCTACTCATTGTGTAAATATGTGGAGAAGATAACCTGCTCAATAAGATAAGTGATATGGTTGAGACCATACTTCACAATAACAGGCTTCTTAATCTCTGGAGTTTTGCCTTCAGCCTGAGCCCTTTTCAAAAGATGCTCTTTCTTTTGAGCTCTATCCTCAGGCCTGCATTTGTAGCAGAACAAGAAAATTTTATTTCGCATTAAGAATGTTAAACCAACATGAAGTATAAACAAAAGACATTTGAATTAGTATAAATAAAACAGGGTTGGTCGAACCACCGTTGAACTCTTGATTCTAGACATTGGTATACAAAACAAGCAGATTAGTAGCTTCAATTCACTTTTTTTTGGCAGAAAAACTTCAAATAGTCCAAAGAGCTAAAAAATGATTGGCTGAACCACAGATTGTTATACATAAGCAATAAAACCAGATATAAATTAAATATGAATAAAATATCCACATAACACAATGTTTTTAGCATTTTCAATTAGTCCACCTCTTATCACAACTACCTCAGTAAATTTCACTAAGACAAAATCAAAATTTTGGAAGTTTCTTACCAAGCATTAAACATGTACATGAACAATAAATAGTACCAGGACGAACCTATCATAGATTCAGGGATACCGCTATCTCAAGGATCAAAAGTTTCCAAATAAATATAAAACTATATGAGCGCCACACATGGGTCCCAATTCAGAAAAAACATATCATATGTTAGGGACAAGCGAATCTAGATTGAACAAAACCTATAATATGCAAAGAAACTTACATTAAAAATTAAATTAATTCTTCCCAGAACATAGGAATTCATTTCCTAATAGAAACACAAAACACCGAATAGACCCCAACACAAATATCCATCAAGAAAGGTAAGAATTACAAAGCAGATGGAGAAAAACAGAAACATAAAAAGAGAGAGATTGTAGATTTTCAGTACGTTAATTACCTTTTTATAGAAGACGAAGAAAAAAGAGCATACAGAATGGAGAATGTTGTCCAGTAAGATCTATATAAGAACTAACTGGTTAAGCTTCTGACACCTTAAGAGGATGAAGATGATTACAAATATCAATGCTGAACAATAGCAATAAAAAAAAATGAGACAAACAAGAGCTCATTTACCCTTCTATTTTTTTATAATTCCACGAAGAACAATGTCAAAGGCAATAAGTTTTAATCTGTTACCCAATTTCTTCACACTACTTGTACATTAATTTAAAGTTCAAGGTGCCCTGTCACTGAATAACGTGTGGTCCAAAAATTTCGAGACCAAACCTGAATGTAGCTGCAACATTTACTTTGACTCTCTAAATAAAATCTAACTTTAGAAAAGGTTCAGAGAAAGCAAAAGAAGAAGTCGATGCAATATGAGATCCCATGGAAACAAGTAAATAACTTTAGGCAACGAAAGAAGTTGCGAATACCTTGGTATAAAGATTTGATGAGACATCTATAAGTGATTACAGAAGGTGTGAACCTGCACTCCTACAGTCACAATCACGTGTCAGATGGTGGGATTAGGGTCCAAAGGGCAAAATAAAATACCAGCAATTTCATCCTTTTGAACAAGTTTTAGCACTGCACACAGATCAATTGGTCTTTGGGAGCTTATATTTTCTACTTGGAAACCGATACTTGTTGAGAGAGAGAACAAATCGCCAAAATTTGAAGCTTACCTGGAAAAGAAACGGATTTCCTACAATTTGTAGTCAATTCTCCATAATACACAAGTTAGCAATTAGATTGCACAAGCAAAAGAATGTAAGCATTCCACTTACACTAAGCTCCTTTAGTCACCGTGCCGCTTTTAATTGTTGTATAATGAAAGAAGCTATATAAGAAAAATTAGAATAAATAAATAAACGAATTCAGCTAAGCCACATTAGCCAACACAGGTTACAAGAATCAGTTAAAAATCGAAGAAATTCACAGAACATCCCTCCAAAACGTTATTGTGCCAATTTCTTGGAGGACATCTATTAATTAAAAGAAATTATTTTTTCATAGCCGAACAATCTATGGACAAAAGCCTCAAACCTTACTGTCGAAGTAATACTCAAAACTTCGACAGATAAAGTCTAATACAGCCCCATAAAATTCTTGGCCTACAAATCAATTCCATACGTTGGCAGAGCCATTCAATAGCTGCAAGGCTGCAGAAGAAAGGTCGAGCAAAGCAATCAAGAAGATAGATATTCCTCTTCATGAATCTCTTTTCTTTTTCAAAACCTCTTACCATTGTTGCTCCAGCAATTCACTCGGCAAAAATATGAATTATCGGAGATTTTTGGATACTATCAATACGAAGGAGTTCCCTTGACGAAGCTATATAGTATTTCTGCATGAGTTAAAATGATATTCATTTGATCAAAATTTAACATTTTGCAAAGATATTTGATCACCATAAATCTAAATAAACAGATGTAAATCACGAGGTGATAACTTGTTCATCCAAATCTGTTTTGATACTGAAGTTCATGTTAGAAGATGACTTTCCCAATAACCAACAGGTTAACTATGCACACAACATCATATCTAACAGCTTGCAAGTAAGCATGTGCATTTATACACACTTAATACCATCAAATAACAAATTGACAAAGAGACAAATTAATCTTTTGAATTTATAGCAGTTCAATATTGCTACCTGCATCCACAAGCAGACAATTGCTATTAGAACAATGAGGAGCAAAATTTGCCAGGTAACTTTTCTGATTACTTGAACAATACCAACAAGCTGGATTGTTGTTGAAGCAAAGCCACCAAGGCTGAATGGAATATCAAGATGAACAACACTTTGGTCAATCAACACTGCAGATAATAAGAAATCTTGATAATGGTGACCCCCTAATGTTACCATATCAAGAATGTTACACGTAACATACGTTGCTAAATTGTCACTTTTTCTCTATCAAAGGAAAAATTTAACCTTTCTAAGTAAGCATATTTGTTGCCTTCTCATATGTGATTCATTCATGTAAGTCTGCTTAACATATGACAATCAAATCATAGAGCACAAGTGAATTAGAAGGAATATTCAAAAACATAAAATTCCAAATCAGAAACGACCATGAAAAATAGGATTTTAGCATATCATAAAATTAAACCATTTGGCTTGAGATAAGAGCATATACTTACAGAATTATAATATGTCCATTAGGGCACTAAAAGCTAAACCAGGAACATGGATTTTCCACTTCAACTTCTTCATTTCAATCTGATAAAGCTCCATATGGATTGCTTTCCACTCCTTTTTTAAATGTGAACAATGCGACAGCTACACCCTCACAGATATATATATATATATATATATAGAAAAAAGTCATGGCTAGGGTGAATAAAAAGCATGTTTTGAAATGAAGATAATAAAAGCCAATCTATAAGCAAGAAAAAGCTTAGGAAAAGTAGAAATCCAAAATTTTAGAAGTGCCTCTATATTTGATGATTTTGATCCCTTCCTAGTACAAAGCACAGAATGGAATGCATTCCAATTAGCCTTAGCACATGGCTCGCTACAAAAGATGGATTAAGTGATAATCTATGCAATAAAGTTGTTTTATATCCTGACCTACCTAATATGTACTGGATGGTCTCCCATTGTGGAGCAGATGGCAGCAAATTCAGCTTCAGATCAGCAATTGCCTGCCTAATCTGAGCTCTACACCTGTTTGCCTGATATACTTTTCTTTTGTACACCTCCAAACATCCCGTTCTAGCTCAAGCAACATTCTGTCTTTTTCAGCATTCGACTCTCCTACCTCATCATATATTATCTTTTTTTTTTTGCAAACAAAGCATAAGAATAATTGAATAAATAATCAAAAGCTAATGATACTAACAGCATACAAGTGTGAGAATATTTTCCCCAAAAAAAATCATCAAATTTCAACGAAAGCATATAGAAATTTAACAACAAATAAATTTCTCATAAAGATGATTAAATATTAGAGGCATGACTGTGTAAATTATCATAACTTCAAATCAGAAAATATATGAACTATAAACAAAGAATCAAACAAATAACAATTACCCATTCCAAGTGCCGAAAGCTCAACCTCATTGTATTGCTGCATGTATCTCTACAACGGGAATACGGTAAAAATCAGATTACTAAACTCAAAATACAAAGACAAAATCGAATACCATAAAAATAATATAAATCAATAGAATAAATAAATAAAAACCTTGGCGAGATGAACGTAGAAGAAAAGGGGCTTCTTAATATTGGAAACCTTGTGCCTCCGTTGCACACGGAGGTTATGGGTTGTGATACTACACTTCAGCTGATAGTTTTCAAAAAGTAGGGGAAAAGAGACTTCCTCATGAATTCTTCAGAACATAAAGTATTATTTAACAATTGTGTCTTCTTATTGAACTTATAAGCACAAGAAGCATGGAGATCATCTTGTCACAGAGGTTGTCATTTTTGAGTCAGATTATAAAGAGAAAATTGAAAAGTGAGTAAATTTATAAGTAGCCTAATAATTTAACAGAAAATATAGAAATATTAACTTAAATTTATAAGTAGGCTAATAATTCAACAGAAAATATAGAAATTTTAACTAATTGAATAAAGAATATAGACATAGTTAATTCACTAAAAGCACATAAACGAGTATGACCGGCAAATAATGAGTTCAAGCCAAATATTCACATTAAAATTCAATCAGAAAATCAAGGAAAAATGAATAATTACTCTATGATCCATTGATAATTCAAAACTTAAGATCTTCAGTTTAGTTCCACCAAAACTTCTATAAAAATAAGGTAGTAGATGAACAAAAGTGTAAATAATTGACCTAATTTAAATTACTCAGATCAAGAAATAATAATAATAGTAATTTGTTAGAGAATTTAACAATCTAGATAAAGAAAAAGCGAAAAAATTTACTTACATGAAATCTAGTGTTTTCCAGATGTCAATCCGACTGTATCCTTAACTAAACTTTGGTACCAGAAGCGTTGGTTTTTGCAAGAGGTGGTTAACTTCGATAAAGGTTATTGAAAGACAGATCTCGAGGTTTGTGGCTCTGTGAGGCATGAAGACCCCGGTGCCTCCACTGCTCCATCCTCGCAACAATTGCTTTCATCTCTATTGTAGTGGTATATCAGATACAAATTAAAAGTGCAAGTAAATAGTATCAATATAAATGGAAGAAGTTGATAGACTTAACATTTGTGCACGAAATGTAACCCAGAAAGTAATCAATTGGCTAACGATTAAATACAATCAAATATGTTCCTAAACTGATCAATATAAGAATAAGGTTTTTGAACACTTTATTTTTTTAATGGAATGCAATTTCAATTTATTTTAATTAAACGCCCATGAAATACAGCCTAATGTAGAAAATAAAAAAAATGAAACTGAATTGGCAAAAAAATGAATTCGAAACAACTAAATTACCATTAACCTAAAATGAAAGAGAAACCAGAACATAGAAGAAGAAAGGATTGACACATAAAATAATAAATACCTTGGCGAATCAATTGGGCACCAGATGTTAATAGCAAGCAAACGTGGAAGGCGAGATGAAGAAGACGATAGGTATTTCGATTTCGCACATATGACGATTCAAAAAGGCAGGGGAATTATTTTGGTGTTCTTGGGTTTTTCTAGTTCTATAGGTGGAAGAGTTTAAGCCCCTTCTTTTATTTGGAATCCGGGCCCCAGAGCTCCAAATTCTCAATCCTTTTACAACACAACCCACCAGTAGTGCCACCACTCTTTCTGCCTTTAACCCACTTCTCACCAATTTCATAGGACTCGGCCAGTGCTCATGATTCAACATCTAAATCATTTCTTGGTGCTGATACCTATCTATACGTAGCCTAAAGGAAAATCAAACTACAAGAGAGGAAAATAGCCCTCGTAAAAATCTCAAAGCCAAAAGTAAATAAAGTACTTACATGCATCTTCACTTCATCTGGAAGGAGTGGCGGAGATAGCGACGAACACGGTGTGTGCCTCCGTACACAACGGAGTGTCTCCGTTGTGCACGGAGGCACGGTGTCTGGCTCCGTGTGCAACGGAGACACCTCGTGTCTCCGTTGCTCACGGAGCCAGGGCCCGTCTCCGTCCACACTGAGGCAGACCTGCCGATTATTCACTTACATCCAAGGATAAGGTAAAAAGAGGGTGGTGGGCAACAAATTGCTAGGATTTGTTTAGATAAAAGGCGGTGAAGACTGGAGTGATAAAGCGACTTCGTTAACACGTACCTGCGCAGAATGAAGTGGGTAGCCAGAATTTGTTCTTCAGTAATCAGAGTTAAAGTCGATAAGTTATACGAATTTGGGATTTTGGGGTTTATATTTTGAGGCTCAACTTTGAATCAACGGAATACCCCTTATCAATCTTCCCAATAAACCAAATAAGAAACAATTTGTACAGAGATACAGAAGAATGATACACAACACCACCGAAATCAAATTTCTCTGCGCACAAATTTTTTGAAATCGAAGGTGAAATCACGTCGACTATGAGATCCTATAGTTTATATTTTCAGACAAATCATTTTGAGCCTAAACTTTGAAGATATTGCCCGATTTCCACCGTCGAGAAAATGATGAATTTTTGAATTTAGGGAAAAGAAGAAAGCTCTTACAATCTGGGAAATTAGTGCAGGAAGCAATTGGGAAGACAAGATGATTCGTTTCCAGCCTTTTATATCGAAAGACAAAAACGACGCCGTTCAGGAGGACGAAAGGTACAGAAGTGCCTCTTTTATATTAGTTAGGGAAATGTGACTCATTGTCACTTTTTAAAGTTAAGTGTCACTTTTTTATTAAAAAATGATATACAATGCCACTTTTATTGAAAAAATGGTAGTGTTAGTGGTACATTGGGGTGGACACCCCTGAAAAATAATCCTTAAAAAAATGATGTATGTCGTTCAAAAAGGTAATATAAATTTCAAAAAAGTGACAAACACTAACAAAACACAAATTAAAACATTTAAATTACTTCAATAAAGCGATAGAAAAAAAAAAAAAAAAAGAGCGACACAACCGACGTCCTTTCTATTTTTTCGTACACCACTAGATATCTTTAAGTCAGCTCATCGACAAAATACCAATCAAAACGTTATGCATCTTTAAATCAATTCACTGCCACCGTCATCTACCAATATAGTCAACTCATTTATCATATAAAAAAATGAAAGTGAAAAAACACTGTGTAAAGTTATGTCTCAATTTTTAATAATAAAAGTGACATACAACGCTACTTTTATTAAAAATGCGATGTTTGTCACTCAAAAAGTGACAAATTCTCAAAAGAAGTAGCAAATAATAAATAAGCGATAGAAATTTCAAAAAATGTGACAAAACTCGAAATAGGGAGCTAGCGTTAGGCTGAGGTTAAAAGCTATTGGGTCCTTTCCTATAAAATTTGAAAAATGACAATTTATATAAATACCCCTAAATTAAGGGTTTTTTCAAAAATCATATGAAAATATTTTGGAAGTAAAAAATATCGTGTGAAATAAAGTGAAACTATTTAATTAAAAAATGACATACAAGTCATTTTTTTATTAAAAACAATCTATGTCAACTTTCAATTAAAAAGCTTTTTTGGTAATAGTGATGCACAATGTCGCTTTTTAAAAATTCAAAAAATAACGAAAATTCAAAAATTGATTAATATGAAAAAAAAAAGTGACAGAAATTTAAAAAAAAGGCAACAAACACTCAGAAATGAGAAATCAAAATCAAAATCAAAGCCTAAAAAAAATCCAAGGCTGATTAATTTTCTTCCACGTATTGTCTCTTTCTAATAATGTTTCACTTTTGTTAAATTAAGCATGTGAAATAGCTTCATTTTATGAATACAACGTCCTATAAGTTGAAAGTGACGGAAAAAAATAAAAAATAAAAGCAACAAATACTCAAAAAAGTCATAGAAATTCAAAAAAGTGACAAATTGTGTTCCTTTTTGCAATTGTATAAAAACGAAATTGTAAAAATTCGCCAAGTTGTTCAACGGAATATGCATCAAATAACAACAAAACCCAAGCAAGAGTTCAAAGATACTACTTAATATAGAATGTCATATGATCACCAATAAGAGCATGTTTGGTAATAATTAAAATCCAATTAAAATTAAAAATATGGTCGTTACTACGTCTCACTTGTCTAATAAAAATCAACAATAACGACTAATTTTTCAATTTTAATCTGATTTTAATCTCTATCAAACAAGCTCTAAATCAAACTACTAAACAGTGATGACGCGAACTCGGGTAAGTGATCAGCATGGAAAGCACAGAATTAATTGAAAATGTCGAGAAAGCCCAAATTCAGGTTGTAGACGATAGAATCCTGACCCGAGCCTCACAAACCAAGAAACTAAGGTATATTAAACCGTAGACCCGTTGATGTACGAAAACAAGAACCATGATTTATCGAACGCCACAAAGAGTGCATATTCCTTTGATAAGTTCTAAGGGTTGAACGCCACAAACATAAAAATAAATTTGATAAGCTCGAAAGTTTATTCAAGAATCAAGGGAGAGAAAAATCTCATAAATTCATTATCAAAAATATTTCTTTACAGTGAAATAGGGATGACAATGAAATTCGCTCAACCAGCTACCAATGGGGTCGCTTAATCGGGTACACGGGGTGGGGATCGGACGATGATCATTACCCCGAAGCGGGTACGGGGCGAGTACGAGAAACATAGTCCTCGTCCTGTTTAAAATTAATTTCAAATTTAAGTTTTTTATCGAACAAAAAGAATAAATTTATCATCATTTTTAAAGAGAATATAAGTTTTTTTAACAAATTAGTAAAAAAGTAATAATATTTACTAAATAAAGACATAAAAAAGTAAAAGCAAAAATTAAATTAAATAAAAAAGAAAAAAGAAAAAATAAATTGGG
>CAIGRO010082025.1:0-12409 GCA_903798355.1 Fraxinus baroniana | reverse complement strand
ATACGTTTCTTGATTTTTTTGTTAACAACGTACCTAAAAAAAAATTTCAGGGGCCCTGCCCCCGAACCCCCGCGGGCCCCCCTAGTCCAACAGGCTGGCTCCGCCCCTGTGTTGGATAAGTGAGTAGGTTCTTGTGTGCCTCTTGAAATATATGGATAAATGTGAGTTTTATGTGAACTCCTATGTCAAAAAAATTATATGCCCATAGACTCATTCTTTGGTTTTTGGATGTCAAATCAAGCCAAGGTGATATATAAAAGTCAATTCTAGTGTGTGTGTGTGTGTTGTGTTGTGGGTTAAATAGGCAAGATCAAATCTCAATGTAATAGAATTTATCAATTTATATCTTGATAAAATTATGACCCGATCGATAAATTCCATTAAATAATTTTAATAGGACTACCAGTCTCGTCTAAATAGAATTCTACCAATTTTGTCCAAACATCATTACAAGAAATTTTCAACCGCACATTCTTCTTCGTAAACTTTGACATTGTCTGTCTATGATTAGCAAATTTAGACAGCAACTCTGTGTGCGCGCGCGCGTGGGCGTATTATTGTGTGCGACTTTAATTCTCTAGAACATGGGAATGGTAATGTGCTCATTTTAAAAAGAAACAAACTGTGGATGGAATATCCACACTCCAGATTGTGCTGGTGATAAGACAGTATTTAGAGAAATTGGTAGTATATATTTGCAGTCCCACCACCCACCAAATTAACAAGAGAGATAAGCCAGCCACTCTCCAATGCTGAGAAAGTTAGGTGCAAATTACCATATTGGACCATACTTTAATTTGTTTATGCAGAAAATAATTATGAATCTCATCGAAAACATGTGTCACTGAAAGGATCCTCATTTATACAAAGTTTTAAATAAGATTTTTTTTTTTTGTCCTTTAATAGAATTAATTCTATATTTTTCGACAACTTTTGAAATTTAAATACGAGTTAATAAAATTATACGCTCTTCTCGAGTCTTTTAACTTTCGATTTAGATCTAAACATGTGCCTCAATAATCTTAAAACGCCAATTAGTTACTTCTACGAGGATGGTCGAGTTGGTGGAGCAAGTGAACTCTTAGACCGAAGGTCATGAGTTCGAATCCCCTGGCAACACTTCCTCGGTCGAACCCGTCGCACCGGACTTGCCTAGTGCGATTTATCTCTCATGTGTGGTTTGCGGGCTACTACACATAGAGCGATATTTATCCAGTGCGCACTCACGAATAGTGGATGAGGTTCTTACGTCAACGAAAAAAAAAAAACAAAAAGCGCCAATTAGTTTAGTGTTTCGATGTTTATCTTTTCTTGGGTGGGTCTAAGTTGCAACATAGTTAACTAGTGTAATCCAACGCACAAAGAGACCGGGTCCAGCTCGATGTTAGTCTTTACCAATAAATAAAAAGATACAAAGCAAATCTTATTTAAGCCCCACTTCCCCTTCCCCACCCCACAGCATACACCCATATTCATATATTATTACTCGTGATTCTGATATTTTTCGATTTGAAAAAAATAATAAAAAGTAACTTAAGGCGTATCATTCGAATCTCAGTGGCAACATGCCAAATATTTATATCGCTTTGCTTAATTAAAGGACAAGATACTGTTGGTCAAACTATTAATGTGATAAAATAAGAGATTAAGACGAATTCCCGACATTCGTTAGCAATCTGAGAGAACTTCTTGTAGATATATGTATGCATATAATATCCGAGTAATGATATCCTTACAGAGTGAGGCTTCAGAAGCCTCACAAATCACACACAAAGGGGGGGCGGGAAAAAATTTGAACCAATTTTAAATCAGGTCAGGATCCAACTCATGTGAGGGTCGGTAAGAGATCTGTGAACCGACCATTTATACATTTGGCTTAACTGATAATATCCAGCAAAGCACTTTAATTACATGTTAGTTAAGAGGGGTAAAAGTTGTAGATAAATTGGTTGAGAAGAACATTCTAAACCTTTTTAAGGCAACCACTAGACGGCAGCTGATTTTTTCTGGTATCAGATATTTTTTTAGAAGATTTTTAACTTAGATTGCTAAGCATGCATCTTCATTAATGCGGTTTTACTGCAAAACAGGCAAGGTCCTAGATTCTTAGGGGACCACATAGATTTTATGCACACAATCTACCTAAAAAAAAAAACAATTTTGATGACATCGAAATTCAGTTAAAGTTTTGTTTCAATATATCGTTAGCTTAAAAATCGTAATACTAGTCGTTGAATAGTTTATTCCGTCATGGTAATTCGACTCAAATGGTCAAGTTAGTTATTGTAGTTGTGATGAAATTCAAAATAATTTCAATTAGTGAATTTCATTTTTTATTTTAAGAGACAAACGTTCAACAGTTTCGCAGAAGTGTTGCCAATTGCTTTGTCTCAGATGCGTGACACACTTGTGACTTGTGTAATGCTAGTAGCATGAAACCCCCTTATGTTGTGTTGGCCAATTTATTGGGTTCAAAGTGTGAATTCATATCGTACCTAGTTTTTGTATACAACTTGAACTTTCGTGATTGAATTAGATGCTTGTTGTTTTGCCTTAGATCTCTCGTGCTCAGCCTTTCATAACATAAGTAATATGCTGTAACTTCATAACTCGACAGCGCTTACGTATGATTTTAGAGAGACACGAACTTGATTTTTTCATCTTGTTTAGGTTTACTGAATAAAAATTGGAACCTGGAATTGAATGCCCTCAAATGTCCACCCTGGAATTTTCAAGTTTAAAAAATTAACAGCAGCCTATTACGTATGGATTCGTATCGTACTAGTTTTCGTGCTAGTAAGAAAGTGGGCCAGGCCCATGTTAGATTGGAACGCCTAGTGGAGTAACAAATATTAATCAAATTTAGAGAAAAAAAACCTTAAGAAGGATACAAACTAAGAATATTCTCATGCTATCAAATGTAGTTGGAAAATACAGTTTTTGGGCATTTAATACTCCAAAAAAGTTGATCGACCCCATTAACTTTTTCCATCTATATATTCCCAATCTCCATCAACAAAATTCAAAACACTCTACGAATTAAGAAAATGGCTGCTGCCCCTTCTATTTACTCTGATTCATCTATCATCATTCAAGAATTCTTGAAAAATTTCCATTCAAGAAGATTGTTACTCCATGCTTCTCTTTATAATTCACCTCCAGTATCAACTGCAACAGCAGTTTCCCCATCCAGTACAGAACATAGTAATAACACGTTCGACGCAAATGTTGTAATGGTCCTATCAGTCCTCTTGTGTGCCTTAATTTGCTCACTTGGATTGAATTCCATTATAAGGTGTGCACTAAGATGCTCGAGTTTTGTATCCTCTGATGACACCCCGTCTGCGCGTCTAGCCAATACAGGAATAAAGAAAAAGGCCCTCAAAACATTTCCTATAACAAGTTACACCAGTGATCTTAATTTTCCAGGTTTGGACACTGAGTGTGCAATATGCCTCTCAGATTTCGCCATAGGAGAAAGCGTTCGATTCCTGCCCAAGTGTAACCACGGGTTCCATGTCCGATGCATCGATAAATGGCTGAATTCACACTCCTCATGCCCTACTTGTAGGCACTGTCTAATTGAAACTTGTCAGAAAATAGTTGGATGCAACCAGACTAGTACATTAACACCAGTAATCCCACCACCACAAGAAGTTCTTATAAGGATTGCACCTTTACAACAAGAAGGTTTGGTAAGAAATCATCAAACTTAGGTATATATTTCGCTGATTCTGGATTATGGAACTTATCTATTACCCTTTTTCTTTTTTTTCTTTTTTTGTTCTTTAAGAAAATTAACGAATAGGGTCAGTATAGTTATAGGTGGAAAGTGGTAACATTTTGCACTGATTTTGAATTGGGGCAATATCAGTTTAGGCCCCCCTTAGAAATTAGTGCCCAAACTGTATATATATTGTATATAAGATTTTCTTTTCTATTTAAATATTCATTAATTACTATACCAAGTTGATAACATATTACATATGAATTATTGAGCCGCAGCACCAAAGTCACATCAAACACTTGAAGACACCTTCTATATGGTGCTAAGCAGAGTGCAATCAATAAATTTTAATTCTTTATTCAATATCGATGTGATATTTAATGTGCTAAACGCGTCATGCAGGGTAAAGTTCTACACAAATAATGGTCCAAAAATAAGAATTAAAAGCCTTTTAAGAACTTAAAAGAAATTTTGCACTAAATTTTCTAGTCAGCACCCTGAGACAAAAGCAAGATTACATGGACAAAGCGTCTGAGTCGATATTCACCTGCAAAGTTTGAGATCCCATATTTAAAAGAATCAAATATAAAAGTTCATTCCATTGATGATTTAGCCAGTATTCTGGAGTAACTAAAGTTGTGTGTTTCTGCGGACATCAGAAGATATTTGTCTGACTTCAACATTTGTTTCTTTATAATTTTATTATCTTTCAGGGAAAATATGGCATTCCCATTTCTTTAATTTTCTGCCCCACTTAAGTGCTACCACTATCTATACACACACACACACACACACACAAAACCAAGGCACGAGCCTATATATATATATATATACACACACACACTCACACACACAACCATGGCACGAGCCTATAAAATTTATTCTTGAATGGGTTGACTTCAATACTTGAAAAGAAATAGATATAAACCTCCACACTACCCCACCCCCCACAGAAAAAAGAAAGCAGGGAGGAAAGTGATAATTCAAGAAAATAGTTGAAATGCACTCACTTTATATTCCAGTTCCATTCAGAATCTTATACTGGACAGAAAATGAAGTAGATGTTCAATCAATTGACCTTTGTTGAATGGAAGCTGAGAGGGAGGGCACCTTTCCATTATCACTTAATCATAGAAGAACAAAGATAAGCACACAGGAAAAGGTGGATTTTGTTTTAATAGAAACTCTGACATGAAGCTCATATTTATACAATTTAACTTAGCCCCTATTTCACAAACATTATTTAAACACTCTTTAATTTTCCTACTCATTTTCAACCACACATTTATACAATAAGATATTTTGCATGACTATACAAAACATTTCCCGGCTTTTTAACCACAAATTCTCCAAAAAAATCAATATTCAAAACTCCATTTTTTAAAAATAATGACTATCAAATAGGGGCTAAATTCACATAGTAAAAAGCCCGGAACTTCAGCACATGTTTATGAAGTGTTTAAATCGGTTTTAATTATAAATAGTTAAAAATAAGTGTTGATAGATATTTGTTATGGGTTGCATAAAATTCGTGAATAAAAAGTAATTTGATTAAAATTATTTATAAATTAAACCCTTTCCAAACAAACTATAAAACACTAACTCCAAAAAAATAAAAATAAAAAAAAATGCTTATGTGGTGATCCATTCATAAGAAATGGACGTATCATATATGATGTGAACCCACGTAGCGAAGAACTACGAAACTCACGATTATATTGAAATCAAACCCAAGAAAGCCAAAGTTATCAAAGTTTTGGATTTGATTCGAAAATAACGAATCAAAATAACCAACAATACACAAACGATATGTGACCACTTTGATTGAATATTTGAGAATCTCACCCGGTTGATTTGAACGTCACAAGAAGAATTTTGATAACTTCGTGATTTGTTCAACGAAGAACAAGAATTCAAAAACAAATTTGTCTCTCAATAAATCTCAATAACAATGTTGTGTTCTACAATAAAAAGAACAAGTCATATTTATAGAAAACCCATAAAACCTACCTAAAAATGGAATTAAGCCAAAAAAAAAATAGCAAAAAATATTACAATGGAGTTTTAACTTCCCCGAGTTTGACTTTGACGAATTCGACTTCGTAGTCACATCAATATATTCCACCTGAATAATGTTATTTAACACTAATGGTGCTAAGCACCGGCCTAATTAGTATACAAGCGTTATTAATTGATAGATCTAGATCACCTTAAAAACGAATGTCATATTTAAGATGATCCATAACTTGCAAGTTACCTAGACTGTTGATATATCCTGTGGTACTACATAGCAATATTCATTCCATCCATATCCAAAATTGCTTAAAGTTATATATCCCCCATATTCTCGATTGACCATCGAACATAAATCTAAACTCCTGAACAAACCATTAATGAAAAAACCTATATTGGCCCAAAAATCGTCCCAATCAGTATGCCAAAAAAGAAAAAAAAAAAACCCACCCCTCAATTAACCTTTCATATTATACTGGATTTAATATCAATTACAGTAGAAGAAACATTAAGCATTTAGCTTTCATTTGGAACCTGAATTTTGAAAAGAAAATAAATGATTAGATATTTATTATAATCTAAATTATTCGATACATCTTCAGATGTTTGCAGAAGTTACAGCGAATTTATCTTCTTGAAATGCAATATCAAAACTGAACAGCAAAAGGTAGAAACTGGCTTGTAAATAAAACTTGGGATCGAAAGATGCTCGCTTTTCCATAAATTACCAATTCACAATGGTAATGACTGGGAAAGTGCAATACCTGTCTGAGAATCAAATTCGGCCTCCTCCAATTCTTGCTTTCTCAGCAATTTACTGGAGGGTTGAAATTTTGTACCTGAGGGATACTTAATCGCTTCTGGCTCCATTGATCTCACTAGAAAGTGGTTGCCAACTGCATCAATTGTCCTGCCGATAAAATCTGACCTTGGTATATAATCCTTCAAGCGGCATATGAATTCCAAGTGGTCCCTTGCCTAGACAAAACGAAAAGTTAAGGTCAAAAACTTCTTAAAAAAGAGGGCGCTATATACAGATAAAATTATTAAAGCATCTATAGCAGTCAAGACTCAAGATTGCTTATGAATATAGGCCAAAACCAGTTGGGCAGCATTAAAATCAGTATCCAGCATTGTATGTCCATGACAATATATCTATTACTGTGTTTATTATGAAATCAAAGAATAGATTCAACCAATATGAGATGCTATTCTATGGATTCTAGCCAATCTAATGAACCCCTATCAGGTAAAGCGTATGTTACAGTACTCCAGCAGCATGTGCATACTGAGTGTAAATTTCAAGTTTAACCAGTGTAATGTAAACATAACAAGGGTTCCATTTACAGCTCAGATTCTCATTCCATGGTTTTTGCATCAAAGTTAATGGTTCTATTCCAATATTTCCTCATGGAGGTTATAAAAATAATGCATATGAATACAAGTAAAATTATTTCTCACAAAAGAAGTCAAATTTCTCAGCGAACTAAATTGAGAAGATCCCTTCGTTCGTGTCTCTAACAGATGACACTTACATATACAAGAGAAAAGCGTATCTCTAATCTCATCACCCTGGTAGATACTGGGTATCGTTTAAATTAAATTAGACCCTTCAGGAAACATAGTGCGAGAAGAAAAATGTAACAATGTAAGACAATATATCCAACGAAATCAAGAGCTAATTCATCATAAAAGTTGGTTAAGATTTTGGTTAAACTACTGAAATTGAAAAGTTAAGATAACAGAAAAGCAATCAAGGGCAAATGACAAATATTCAAGGAAATTACAAGCACACCTGTCGATACTCAGGAGTGCGTTTTGGAAGTTTGAGATAACCCATGTTACTAATCTCATAATCCCATAAAAAAGATGTATGGTGGAGCCACCTATTTTTAATTATGGATTGAGCATTCCCACCAAACTTGTGGTTGCCAAGCACATAATCTGAAAAAGACGGTAGGAAATAAGCTGTAAGCACAAAAAAGCTATAAAATAAAATAGAGGGGAATTAATATAAAAGCAAATGTGATATTAGGCAACAGAGAAGCAAGTTATGTGATATTAAAGATTCAGAAAACATTCTCGAAGTAATAAGGACTAGCGCTGACTAATAACTTATTGCATAAAAATGAATCTGTCCAATCTACTCATCAGTTTAACAGATATACAAGGTGAGAAAAATCATTATCAACAGAAATTGATAATTAATATTGCCGGTTGATTTGGTAGAGAGTCAAAATGGAATTTAACATGAAAGGCCTTTCCTCGTTTTCATTCTGCGAATGATGAAGAATAAATATTAAAAGAAGGAAAAGAATGTGTGGTTAAAAAATAAAGAAAAGTTTTGGGTTTACGGGTAATATTATTTCATTGAAAAATGTGTAGTTGAAAATGAAGAAAAAGAAAGATGCGTTTAATTAAAATGGAGCCTAGACAAGGGCTAAATATTTGCAAGATGCCATGTATACTGGATAGCAATCCTGAGAATTTAAAAAAAAAAATAACAAAAACAAAAACAAAAATGAAAAAGGAAAGAAAGAATCTAAAGAAAGAACATAAATCAGTAAACATGTGATTTGATGATAAAAAAATCAATCAACCCCACGAAAGAACAAAGAAGAAATATATTTAGAAGACAGGTAGAACTTTAAGCCATTTGAAAAGGAAAAAAAATGATGTGCTTTTAATCTTGCATTAATTTCATCATTTAATGCAGTACCCCTTTAAAGCACCATTCAAAACTAATATATTAGAAAAACCATTAGAGGCTACATGTTGCTACACACACCATTCTCACGAAGGCTAAAATCCCCAATTCCTTGAAATACTTTTTGATACACTAGGCTGCTCCATGACATGATGGGTCGAGGATATGATTGTAAACCTGGAACTGCATCCTTATTGCATATAAATGTAACAAACATTGTCCCCTGATCAACAATAACAGTACCTCCTCCAGTAAACCTTCGGATAACAGGAATTTCATCTTGTAAAACAGAGTCAATTTCAAGAAGTTCCACAGGTTTCCTATTAAAAACATGTAACATGCATCAATTTCATCCCATTAGTATACATTGACAGATCCATAACTTGCAAATGATCAATGTCATGATGATATAATCATGACAACATTTGTCAAAACCAGACCCCCTGGGCTCTGCTAAGCCTAAAAGCCTGAATTGATTATCTTAGAAACAAGAGATTTAAGTGCACAATCAAACTGACAAAACCTCAAACAAGTAACAATATACTAGTATGTCATAAAGATATAAAAAGCTCGATAATTATAATCCTTATCCGTGTCAATAAACATCTCAAACAAGATATAATTGAATGAACCAATACGGGACAGCAGACTACATGGACTGTATAATATACAAATCCAAATTCAGCAGACCATGCCTCAGTTACTGAAGGCTGAGCTTGGTTTTGTCAGGAAGCAAGGGCCATGAAGGAGCACAATGAATAAATCAATTCCTAACATGATGTAAATAACCATTATTGGAACACGTTGCATATGACACAGTATTTAGTTAATTATACAAGTGGCTTCTACCTTTGACCTTTCAAATATTTACTCATATTCGTAGGATGAGATTCTTAGTAATAGCATTCATAAATTAAGGAACCTAGAAGCATTAAAACCTTTCTATTAACCACCTGCTAACTGAATTTTCCATCTCAATTTTTGCAAGTTTTCTATCTTCAAGCGACAGTTGGATCAAGTACTATTTCACAAATGGAAAAACAAGCAAGAGTATAGCAAGAAAAAGGAATTTCAATTTCAAGCATAACTTACAGACCCTGATATACCCATGACAATAGTTGGGTCATATGTTCCATCATTGATGATGCACCAGTTATCTGATGACTTTCGAAGTAGTCTCTCCTCAAGATGTAATTGCTGTAAAATGGGTACTCCTTTTAGTCTTACAAGATTCATCAGTGGTAGCCCTAAGTTTCTAGCTCCAGGTGCGGTCATTGGAAGAAACTAACCAGATTCCTCTACTCCCTGACCTGAACACACACACAAAATGCATCAAACTATCATCATCTTTACTAGTTCTTCCATTAACTGAAATATCAACACAACTTATAAATGCCACTTCATAAAATAATAAGTGACTCGCCTTCAGTTATGTTTAGAAATCAGGTTGTAAATAAACTAATCCAATTATAGTAATCAAAGTACAAGTTACCCCTATTAGATATAAAACTAATCACCTAAAGGAAAAACTAATTCAATTACAGTACTAAAATTACAAGTTACCCCTATAAGATACAAAACTAATCAAATCGGAAATTTGTTTGTAAATCCATACTGCCTCTCCGTTCTTAATATCTGAAAAGTCAAAATCTTGGATTCGGTCTTAGTTTTATCTCTTATTTCATAAACCCATTAACTCCATAAAACATAGTAGAGAATTCTGAAGCTAAAAATGTTGCCAAATGGGAATATTGCCGACTGAGTAACCATCATTTTAACTTGCAAATCATAAGGAGTATTTATTTTTTAGCACAAAGAGAAATAATTATTTTGGTGCTACCTAAACACGATACTCATACTACACACCACATTTGCAATTATTAGCTATTATTCAACGGGCATCAATAATATGGCAATATTATGAAGAAAAACCACAAGATGAGGCAAATAAGATATATAACTAATTCATTTAATTATACATCGGGAAAATCATGTTCATCACGCGTTCCAAACTTGTGATCACGTGTTTTAATATTGCAGAAAAATGTGATGCCTAAAACTTTTATTGACAAAACACCAAATCCATAAATAAATATAAGCAGGTGCAAGGACGTAAAATCATTACTTGCAACTAAATCAGAATTTTCACTGTCATAGACAATGGCAGCTTCGAATCGTGCATCTTGAGATAAATTGATTGCAGCCCAAAAATCGGCCATCCCCAAATAAGCTCAGACGAATCACATCAGATTCCCCATCCCCAAATAGCCAAAAAAACAATTTGAGAAACGTAGAAATACTTTAAAAAGAAAATCAGCAAAAGTGAGAGAAGAGACTTAACTGAATGTGTGTTAGACATATCCAATCCACAGAAAGTTTCCGGTGGTGACTGGTGCAATTACCGTCCAGTAACCGGTTGAAGCTTGGAGATCGCAGGCAGCCGGCAGGGGCGACGCAATACGCAATCAGGTTGAGGTTTGGCCGCCTAGTTTCAATTCAATAATCCCTCATAAACAACCTCTCTAACTGTACAAGTTACGGTTCTCCAATGATAGTCCAAACCTTCCAGTAACAAAAATTATCATCAGAGAATCTCCAAATACTCCTTATTTGAAACGTTGGAATGGCAAGTGTTAAAATAAAAAAATAAAAAAGGCTGGAACTTTTGCTTACAATCCGTTCTAGGTCATCTCCTCTGACTCCTCATTTTGAAAAGCTCGCGACAATTCTTATTTTAGAAAAACCATACTCAGGCCTTGCTTGCTTGAGCCACATTTTTTCGTCATTAAAATGAAAAATATGATCGTTATCCATCATAACAATATTAAAATTCAAACTCTCTATCTCTTGTGTGGGGCCATAACGGTTATATAACTCTCTATCTCTTGTGTGGGTCCATAACGGCTATATTTTTCATTCTCATTATAATGTGGCTCAAACGGGCTCTTAATGTTTTTTAGTTTATTATTTTCAGTATTTACTTATTTTACTTTATAGCCCAACTCATTAATGGACTCCTGACCAGTAGGTTACATGTTCTTTCAGTATTTAAAACTTCAAAACGTCTTATAAGGTTTTTTGGTTTTTCATGAAATAAGAAAAAACGTTTGTTTTCTTAAAGTGCAATCTGATTGTTAGTGTGATGTAGACTCAATTTTGGTATCAGAGCATGGTTCGTGAAAGAGGACGTGCTGGTTGTGGTGGCTAGATTGATGAAATTGCAGGTCTGTGTAATCAAATCGATGGGTTGACAGTTCGGTTTGATCAATTTACAACGTAGGCAATGGAGGTGGTGAGGAAAGGAACACATCCTGCCCCTCCACGTCGTCGCCCTGCAAGTGTTAGGGAAGAAGGATATCAATTAGGCGAGAGGTCAGATGAGGAGACATTGTCGGATGCACGTGGCGATCGTGTACAGCCGCCCCGTGTGCAACAGCTGGATGCGTTTAAGCGTTGGGAATTCGAAATCAATGTTGATATCCTTGAATCTCACGATGGGATAGAGGTGGAAGAGTTCCTTGGCTAGCGGCAGTAGAGGAGATCTTGGACTACAAAGAGGTGCTCGACAATGAGAGGGTACCTCTAGTGGCTACGCATTTGTGTGGTCGTGCTGCTGGTTGGTGGTAGCAACTTAAACAGAACCGGATCCATCAAAGCAAGGCAAAAATTCATCCGTGAGAAAAGATGAAGAAACAATTGAAGGCGGCGTTCCTTGTTATAGAATTTAAGGCAGGACAACCGTTATGTAGATGCTTACTCTACAGAGTTTTACCAATTGATAGTGCGTAATGATGTGGGAGAGTCAAATGATCAATTGGTGGCGCGCTACATTGGCGGGCTATGGTGGAGTTTACAAGATGTTCTTAATATGTTCTCGTCGGTGTCTGTTTTTGAAGCTCATCAACCTACACTTCAGGCTGAAAATCAACAAACACGTTGTTCTGTAGTTGATTACACCCAAA
>CAIGRO010082001.1:0-10761 GCA_903798355.1 Fraxinus baroniana | reverse complement strand
TCTTGAGTTTTATAGATTCAGTTAAGGTCTCGGTAATAGAAATCAAGTTAAATCAATCCTCGTGGGAACGATACTCGAAATTCTAGGATTTCCACTTTATTACTTGTCAACGAACCGTGCACTTGCGATAATTTAAATTCGAAACATATTTTCGTGAACAAGCATGTTAATGGATAAAATTCCACATCGAATAAAGATGATAAATATAGACCAATTTATAAGAGTTTGGACTATTTCTCTTAACCAGGTTGATCTTTTAAGATGAAACCCCAAATCTTAACTAATTGAAACCATGTTCACGTCCCCTACTTAAATCACTAGATTTGAAATGTACACAGTAGGAACCATTTTTCTATAGCTAATTTCATTTTTCAAGTACACTTGATGCAAACCATGTGGGTGGTGGGTGATGCATTTTCCTAACATGGCAAAGCATTAGGAGCAATAAACGTGCCCCGTACATTGACATGAAAAAGGTTGAGAATTAACGGGTTAAAGATCGAATAGTCCAGCCGACACTGAATCAGAGGTTGATTTTTCAACCCCAGGAATTAGTTTTTCCGATTGAACTAGCCAAGCCAGTTATAGTTTCTTAACATTGGATATTGGGATATCAAACAGCTTAGATTGTGTGTCACGGGGTTATAGTTCAGTAACTTCACAAGTTTTCTGAGTTTCTCGGAAGAACACACTGATCAGATGACTTGTTTGCAGGCTGCACGTTACAACAATCGAACACCCTGTGTCCACTTCGGGCGTTGACTGAATAACATCAGTATAAAAGCACAATATATCATCAGCATACTTTGGCAGCTGTTTTAAGTATTGAGATAAAAGATGAATAAGTAGCAATAAAATGCAACTCTTGGGGGCCATTTCTACTGATAAAACCACATTCTCAACCTAATAAGTTAGGCAGCTAAAAGTACACTACAAACAACATGACTGAATAGCCAAATCTGTTTCATCACACATCTGATCAGATTAAAGACATAATTAAACAGCAGATAGGAAGATCATATACCCCTTAAACAATACCAGTCTCTGTCAGTTCTTTGACGTCACTTCAAACCCAAACCTTCTGTTGTTGAGGAGGATCCAGAAGCTCCATGTTCGACAGATCTGACCAGCTGTGGAGCATATGGGCCACTTTTGCTTAACTTCCCTGGGAATTTCCGACCTGGGTTGCCCTTTAAGAAAAGGTTTTTTCTAAATCTATTACGATTAAGCGACAGTAATTTATTGCAAGCAGGTGTGTGCAATGCCCCTTCAACACAATCCCCGCCCTGTGCACATCCCCAAGGCTTAGATGACCCATCTTCACAATAAGGTTTCAGACGAGGGAAACTATTTCTTAACTTGGAAAAAATTCGCTGATCAGGAGAATTTTCTTCTTCAAATTTGACACACATGGGACATGGAGGATCATTCTTATATGCCTTTGGTGTTATTTGCTCCAAGCACTCTGCATGGAATGCATGACTACATGAAAGGACTCCAGCAACTGGCATGTCTCCACTTTTGACAATCCTCCTAGAACTCCAAGGGGATCTCTGTGAAAGGAATCTCTCACACAATCCACATTTGAAACAATCGGATGTACTACATGATCTATTAAAAAGATCATAATCCAAGGGCTCAGATATTACAGTCAGCTCAGCACAACCACTAACAGTCGAACTATGTCTATCTTCTGGTGCAGAAATGACATCTAATTCTGACAGCCGAGCAGGGGCGACACAAGCAGCTTGTCTAGTGGATGTTTCTGATGGAAAGGACAAAGGATGAACTGCTTTAGACATAAAGCTGCGGCGGCTTGAGAAGTTAAGGTGATGTGACTTAACCATGGACTCGTAATCACGACTACTGTCTGATTGGGATGAAGTAGAGTCCCCACTGTCTCTAGCTGCCAACGTTCCCTGTAAAGTTCTCAGTTTAGTGATAAAATTCGATTCCACAAGATGAATAAGAAGTTATGAACAGAATATGAAACCAAAAACTAACAAAATACCTCCATCATTGGTGAAAGAGATAACGGCCTCGAAACATCTGTCAAGGGCGGATAAAAACAACAAAATTAGCACCTTATAAATAACAAAACATGGAAGAATATAAGATCTCTCTTAAGGAAATACTGCCAATAGCAAATCAACCTAATTAATGGAGTGCTTATTCTCGTGAACATTCAAGAGAATGAACATAGATAGTTTCAATTCTCATATCATATGCAATCAATAGCGAGAAAATGGTCTCATCCCATCCAATTGAAGGCATGATTCAGGCCATAAATCCTTTTCCGTACAAAGGAGTGCCTCTAGATCTATGCTACATATGTCCCAACTACCTAAGTTGTCAATCCCTTAATTTATCCTTAGTTGATGCCACCTCTAGTTGTTGTATATTCTCATATCTTATTTACCACTATAGTATGACCACACATTCATCTTACCACTCTCATTTCAACGACATTCATCTATTGGACATTTTGTTCTATTAACAGCACACTGCTCCCTATCATAAAGCAGGTCTAATATTTATATATGTACAATGGGCCTTTTAACCTTATAGGATCTTATTAAACAAAATTCTTGTAGCGCTTCTCTATTTCATCTAACTTGCTTTAGTCTTTAATCCTACATTTTACTTGACCTAAAAAATTTAAATTCCAAAGTACTTCAAAGTTGTAACTTACGATTTTAGCTCTTTTTTGTTTCATTTATGCCTTCAACGAATAACATACCCAAATGATCCTCAACTTTAATATATAATGCAAGTTCATTCATGACTTCGGCAAAAAGATAAGGACTAAAGGTAGAATAGTGAATCGCTATCATCCCGTGGACTCTCCCTCCCTCCCTCTCTCTGATCCTTCTTTAAGGGGGATTTTCTGTTGAGGTGCTGAAAATTTTCACCCATAAACCATAAGTAAAACATCACTCCAAGTGGAGCGACCTTATGGATGAATAGAGCAATCTCATAGAAATCTAGGCAACATTAGCAAAGTAGCAGATATTGACAAAAGCAAAAGTAGTGCAACAAATAGATTGAAAATTGTTTCAAGATGTAATGTGGCACGATTGGTTCAAAACAGTAGAAAAGGAAAAAAAGATGCATACAACCAGCAAATTGCCTATACAAAATAAATACAGTTCTCGGAATGTGAAAAATATCGCGAGCAAAATGAAATGTTGACTTTCATACCTCTCCTTGAAGTACCATAATCATCAGCACTTATTTCTTGTATTGCTGGGGGAGTCCACTGCTGAGAAGGAGAGACGTCCGATGGACTAAAATATGGACCAACATTGTCAGATATAAGATATTGGGGATTAGGAAGATTGTTTCCTCTCATCCAACTTCTACTTCCTCTGCTGTTTGTTGATGTGGTAGAACCCAAATGAACACCATCATGAGAACCAAATGACAATGCTTCTTCATAATGGAAACCAAAATCCCATCTTGATGGAGGTGGTGAAAAGCTTGTATTAGTTCGCCAGTAGGGTTCGTCTGGCCCCACAGACCACTCCCTGTTGGGAGTATTAGATCCATGTGGCCTTGCAGCCACACAACAAAGGGACCCCGTTTTAGCTATCTTTCACAAGATTCACCAGAAACCTAATCGCTGCTCAGATCGCTCAATCTCTGCAAGGCTCAAAGGATTACAACGACTAATCCTTTTTTCTTTTTTCCTTCCCAAGTCCTTAAAGTCAGGCTTCTCACAGTAAATTAATTTTCATCAGCACATCAGCTATAACCTGACAAAATTATGAGACAATTGGGTCCACAAAAGCCCAAGTCTGATCGAGATTGATCCCCACGGAAAAATGCGCATCCAACATGCTTCACCAGTACATTTAGCCTCAAATTTATTGATTCTCTCCCCCTACTGAAATATGTTGAAATAAACAGAAGTCCAACACCCGAAATCAAAGAAGAAATATAGATCGTGTAAATTGAATAGAAAATATTGAAATTCATATTTACCATGCATCAAAATACCAAATCAAAAGAAAAAAAAAATCTATTGACAAAATGTTCAGCTGAAAATGAACAAAAATAATAATACCCTGTATATATTTAAAGAATGCAGAAAGTAACAGATATGCAACCAATAGTATAGAGAACCCAAAAGTTTCATTTTCTAAAAAAAAATTCTCCCCTCAATTCTGGACTAGTTATTCTCATTTCTAAAGTTCAATAATTTCACCAAGCACTCCTACTTCAAAAATCTCAAAAATAACAACAACAACTAATAATAAAAAAATAGAATTTTATCCTTCAAAAACTAACCTATAGAGCTCTGTACAACTTGCTACAGAAGAGAAAACCCAAATAAGGAACAAAATTTAGAAAGCACCAAAGCTTCTATAGAAGACAGTCAACTATAATAATACTATTTTTTATCTAGAAGGCATTCACAATCATTAAAAATTAATGCAAACCATAAACGAAGAAAAAAAAAATGTTAAAGAAAATAGAAACTCCACATAAAAAATAAAAATCTGCCACCAATACTAACAACAAAAATATCAGTTAACATAGGATTAACAAAGGCCAAAAATGCACTTCGCTGAAGAAATGAAACTCAACCGAGTATTACAATCGTGAGCTGCATACAGTGAAAATTAAAAATTACCTGTAATTGTAGAGAGAGAAATAGTAGCTTGCCCTTGGACAGAGATACTCTGGAGAGAACCCTACTTTGACTGAGAATACTAATAAGTAATAGCGCGATTATTTAAGCAGGCAATTTGCACAAATATCCTTCTAATATACTATATTTTCGTTTTCGACCCACTAACTTTTCATTAATGATTACATTTACTTTTTGTTTTGAGTCTAAAATAAAAAATATTGATTTGAGTAAAAAATAAAATAATAAAAATAATATTTCTTCATTTTCCTATTTTCACATGACATAAATTCCATTTTTTTCATTCCTCGAGTTCCTCCTATATAATAAAAAATTAACAATTTCGACCTTTCAGAATTTTAATTATATTATAATGTTTTCAGTATCTCTTGCAACTCTTCTGCCATTCGAAGAATAACTAGCAAAATAAAACAAAATTTCCATATATTTGAAATTTAGGCACATTGTCTTTGCTACTACATTGATTCCATATTTGCAATAGTGTTTCTTCATAAGAAAGCTTTCTATTTCTATTATTGTTTACAAGTGATTAATTGGATTAAAAAAATAAAATATATGAATCATTATTCCACTATAAATATGCTTTATAAGTAATCATGGCCCACATCTTAGCTGGTATCTTTTTTAATTATTGGTCTTTTCAAGATAAATTTAGGTTGCCAGAGTGCTAATCCTTCATTATTCCCAAAACCAAAACAAATTCAACCATTCCTATCAAAAGTCCTAATTATTTGCTAACCGAAAAGATTATTAGTACAAGAGTTAAGAACATGTTTGGCTAAGATTAAAAGTTTTATTTATAATAACTTAATTATTTTGACATCAAGATAGTAGTTATTCTAAAAGCAAGAAAGGAACGGTTTGAGAAATTCCAACGAACATACTAACATCATGTGGTTGAGACGAGATGCATTTATTCAACTCGCTTGACGGCCCAAGCATTCTATAAACAGGGACGGACCCAGAAAAGAACTTCAGTGGGGGCAAAACCAAAAAATTTTGGAAAAAAATCTGGAAACCTAAAAAAACCTAGACAAAAAAAACTAAAAAATCTGAAAATTTGAAGAAAAATCCAGAATATGAAAATTGAGTGGGGGGCGGCGGCCCCCATTGGGCCTCATGTAGGTCCGCCACTGTCTATAAACTCAAAACATGCACCTGAAACTTTTGCTATTTAACTTGCTCGATGGTCCAATTTTTTTATTCAATTACACATAATTTTCCCTTTTCAATTTTCAAATTTACTTACTATTTCTTAAAAACTAGAGAAACACGGTCGCTTTGTAGTTACTAATTTTTGAAAGGAATGCAATTATGGCCAATGGAGGAAGAGAGACAAAACCCACATATTGTGATGTATGACAATCCTATTATAAATAGGATAGAAGTTGGTTATTATTTAGAATATGATTTTTCTTTCCTTTTAGATTTCTAAGTTACTTTCCTTTTAAGAATTTATGTTTAGTTTCCTTATATTGGTAAGATTAGGAGATTATTTTTTCTATATAAATAAAGGTTTAGTACACTTTTCAATTAACAAATTCATTACAATCAAATTATTATGCACATATTTTTTTAGCTTTTCAACGTTCTTCTTGTTTTCAAGAAATCAATTTCGCTTCTACACCATATCGTATTTACAAGCATGGATGGGAACATGGTACCTACAAGCACGGAGGCGATCATGTCGCTGCCGAAGAAGAAGAGGGTCGTCGATAGCGGGGACGAAAGATGTATGGTGTGCTTGGAAGATATTCCGGTGGAGACAATGGTCTCGAACCTGCCATGTTCACATATTTTTCACACCAATTGTATTACAGAATGGCTCAACATAAGTCATCGATGTCCTATTTGTAGGTATGAGATGCCCAAAGCATTCAACAAAACTAAAGAGAATTGGATCTCAAGCTTGAATGACGTAGACTAGTTTTAGTTTTAAAAGGTCTCGACTCGATCACTACTTATTTTCAATTGGGAGTTTTAGCCATTACTGTAAGCGACACCGTTTCTCTTTAAGCGTTTCCAGTTAAGATATGGAGTATAGAATTGGCCAGTTATATAGATCAGGATACTTTAGTTGGGCTGGATCGTGGGCACAACGGGCTCCTACTTTAATGGGCTTATGTAGGATTGGCCCAAAAAAAGTTCATTAAGAGGCCATTGAAAACAGCCCAGTGTCTCAGCCCATCACAATGTAAAATTCTATAAATATTCACTTCTCTTAATATGATTAACATTTGAGATGGAATCCATGTAAGTAATATATAGAGACTTAACCCTGAGGGGTCACTCAATTGATCAGGCATTGTGTTTGATCTCCAATTATCACCAGTTCGAAACCCCTTAGAGTCATTGAGATGAGTACTCGACCGTAAACTTCAGAACCTCGTGTGATTAGTCGAGGTGCGTACAAACTTGCCTGAACATCCATGGTTATAAAAAAAAGAGTAATATATAGAGACTTTCATCTGTTCATAAAACCCTAATACCCTCCTACTGCTAAAACCATCTGTAAGCAAGACGTATTTAATATTCTTGAGTATGGAATTTTGCTAAAAATTGACATGTTGGACCTCGGATAACCAACAACGGTACATTATAATTTTCCATCATCACCAAAACTCGATGTTCTTTTTGAATTCCATTACCAAACTATAAAATGTGGAAGAAATCTCAAACAGGGGGCAAGTTTTTAGGATGGTAAAAGGACCGATGAATTTGATCATTACTTCTCTTGATTTAGCAATGCCCTTCAGTGAGCTGGAACAAATTGCCGACACAATATTAACACACAACGGCATAAGATCAACAAAATTTTCAAATGAAGCTGTTATAAAATTATAGAGTTAGTTTACAAGTACAGAAATTTTTTACAGAATTTATACAGAAATTNATTCGAAATCAACAACACAGATTCAAAGTTGAAAATAAAAAACCCACACACACAAATGCACAGGATGCTGTCACAGCAGCATCCTGTACACATTTTGTAAATATTCCCTGTACTCGGGGAATATTTCAAAATTATATCACTTTGCACGCGAGGAACATAGCAAAGATTATAGATAAATCGAGTCTGCCGCACACCTACCGCTCATCTGCCTTGAATCGGTAGTTGCACATTGACAAGCTCTTGGGATAACAGAGAAAAGCATCAAAATATTCATCTATGCATAAAGTAATTTATACGAACAATCACTGCCACTTTGGAGCTACTTGCGAGCTACTCCATAGATTTGGGGATTCATTATCATTGCAGTAGATAAAACAACCTCATTCATATCAAGACCCGAAAAGCCAGCTTTAGCTATACTATTTCCCGTATTCCTGGTAAGATGACACCGATCAGCAATAATCTGCTGCAACGGATCAAGAACCCCCTGTAAGAATCTACGAATTGTCCCATCTGCCAATAACAACAAAACAGACCTCAGCGAGAGGATGGCAAGGGAATGAAGACGTTATGCATGAATTCAGTACAACAATATTTATTGGCAAAAATAAAATTAGAGATTTGATTTATTACCATTTGCAGCCACGTGTTCCACAAAAACATAAAAACCACCTGGCTTCAGCACCCTTTTTACCTCTGAAAACAAATATATATCGTTAAATTAGCACCTAAGGTCAAACAGGAGTGAGATAGACCAGTAGTTTACACCTTCTGCATTTTTTTTTTCACATCTTTCACATGTTCTATTATTAACGTAGAGTGACGACAATCAATATGTTAACCTCAAACAGCATTCGAAGTAAATACAAGATCCTATTACTGATGTTAATTACTCGAATTGCAGTTCTCTATTACAGAACCAGACAACACAATTTAGGACATAACATTTTGTTTGTCAATTAGATGGGTCGTGAAGAATATTTTTTACCATTTAGCCTTTTGGAAGTCCAGATTTTCTACATTTACAGATTATGATTTCTAACATGTATACCTTGCAACGCCATATCAACATCTTTTACAGAACATAGAACAAGTGTTCCAATAACCGCATCAACAGAAGCATCATCTAGTGGCAAAGCCTCTGCAACCTGCATAACATTAACAAATTCAGCCAAAACTTTTTGGTACCCGTGTTTCTTCAAAGAAAGATCATCAATTCAGCAGAATCAATAAAGAATGTGTCTATCATTGTTAAGTTTTATGGTAAGAGGAGAGAAGACCAATGTACCGAAAGTGTAACAACCAAGGACTTTCTCCATCTTGCCCTTTTTTCATCAGTTTGGGCCCATGACTATTCCGTGCATCATTAGCTTATGTACTATCCTCTGGAGGTGATGTAGATTTTAATTTCACATTCCTAGTTATTCTAACCTATTGCATCCCCTTAAGTAGAACTTGAGGTTGAATGATGGTACCAATTGAGCAACTTGCCCAATTAGTATTAGGACATGGAAGAAATCCACGTTGGGGCCCAACCTCTAGTTGACAATGCATATCCACAGAAAAGCCCGTGAGCGAACGGGCCTGTAGGGGAAAGTCCTTGATCATTACAGAAAGCATCAACCTATTGACCAAACAATTAAGCTGAATGTACAGAATTCTTGTGCGAGAGGTTTCACAGAAGACTCACATGGATGTGGGTCCCACCTGATTTAAATATTATTTAAAATGGTGGGCCCACATGATTGTGTCTACCCTGTGAACATAGAACTTAGTAAACCTCAAATTAATATCATGGCATTTCGAGGAAAAATACATACAGCTTGCATAAAGCTGAAATTCGAAGGTTGAAGCCCTGCAGCCTCTGCGGCCGCCACTGCATATTTCTTCATCTTGCTGATCGGATCAATGCCAAACACGTGGATACCCGGGTCATTTGCATAGTATTTCAAATTGGGACCAGTTCCAATTCCAATCTCCACAATTTTTTCGACCTTCCCTCTCAAGTTAGAAAAAAGTTCCGACTTATAACCTGCAATCTTACCATATACCGGCACAATTCAAGGTAATTATAAAAATCTATCGTTAAAGAATAACATAAAAATCGAACAAGTTGTTCCAAAAAGGTCCCTAACCTCAGCTTCATAAGATTTCGTTGTCTTGTTCAAAGCAAATGCATATAACTCCTCGTACCATGCTGGCCTAGGAGGATGAATCCTATTCAACACTTCCTGCATTAAATATATAGTTTTTTATTTCTATTACCCTACCAAGAAATAGGGGTTTTCTATGTAGAAATCACCAGCCGAATTCATCGATTGTTGTGGAAAATTTGAACCAATTGTGTTATACTAGGTATATTATCATAGAAAAATGCAAAAATCTGAAACTTTCAACCGTAAATTAAGTCAAATACAGTACTTAAATGTCAAATTACAGCAATAAGAATCGAAATAGTACCACGGGATCATTTTTATCCGAGGCAAATGACGAATTGATGGGCAAATATCCTGTTGCCATAAAATTTCTTCTGCTACAACAAGAACAGAATCTTCCACCACTAGATACCAACAAATCTGCTGTTCTTTCCTTTGATTCTTCTTGGCCACTGTCTGAAATTGAGGAAAATATGCTCCTAACACTTTTTAAGGTTGTCGTTTTAGTACTAATGGTGGGATTGATAGAAAGACAGGTACCCAGATCCTAAGATATTTCTGGCTTTACTCTCTAGTAATCTGTTTCTGTTTTTGCAATTCTTATAGTAATTTTGTTTAAATTTTGAGATATTTTGTAGCAGCCCCTGAGGTTTTCGTAATTTTTTTAATATTTTTCTTTGGACTTGGTCAATGTAATTGTCAAAATAACTTACTTAATTGTAAAGTTTTAATACTTAACTTGTCAGTAAAGTTCTTAAGCTTAGTCAAACATTGCACATAGGCCAAAAAATAAATAATATGCAATATTCATGTGGGCCCCTATTGTTGAAGCATTTGACTAGGACTTAGAAAAAACAAATAAAAGTGCCTGCCTTTTGTCGGCCACTAGCAACGAGAGCTCAATTTTACCATTCCATAAATTTTAAGATTTTTGAAACATTAGCGGAATTTATGGAAAAAATCATATTTAAGGTGTTTGGTTTACACCAATTCAAAAATCAGATTTTAAGTTTGACTAATGCAAAAATCAGGTTTTAGTTAATTAATTAAATATATTA